>JAFFZH010015586.1:47819-126950 GCA_018420115.1 Euura saliciscinereae | reverse complement strand
GATATTTCAAAATTTCGGTACGAAAAAATAGTTACTCGCGACCCATGTGAGTGAATTTCTGCCCCCCGATCCTACATCGTAGTACTTCGTAGCCCGTCGAGTTCGTGTCGCACTCCGTCGATATCATTAAACATATCATGATAAAACATCAAATTATATTGACCCCAGGAGGCAAAACTGATAATTTGACTATTTACTTCACCCTATCAACGTGTATTAATTTTTTGATATCAATTCTTTATGGGGAGTTTTGACGGTTTCTTCAAAGGAAGCCGATAGCCGGAATATTCAGACTATTTACGACGGTAAATATCGAAAACTGGAAGCCTCAAATTAAGACCAGGCATCGAGATCCTTCGAATATTCAATTTTTCACCGTATCAACGTGTAACAATATTTTTAATATTCATTTTTAGGGGAGTTTTTACGGCTGTCATGGCGGGCAACATAATAACTTGCTTTTAATTATTAATAAATACCTGAAAATTCTCTTCCAAATAATGAAATATTTTCCGATCAATTGTCCAAATTGTTTAGAATCGATTTATCGGAAGATAAGTGAAATAGGTTGATCGGTCTGCCAAATAGACGCCTCATCAATTTCTGTTAATTACTAATTACTGATTGTTTTTCGAATCATGAAGAGGGTTTTCCAAATTTGTCCAAATGATTTCCAAATTACTACAAACATTCATTTTCAGATTGGTTAATTCCGTCGGCCAAGTATACGGTGGTCCGTATTCAACATTGAAAAGAGAAAAAAAAATCCAAAACATCAATTTTGGCTCTTCGATGTATCGATGTGAGCAACATCTATTTTTTTTTTATTTCGATGTCCCAACACTAAACTCAACGCGGACTATCGATACATCGGTACAATTATCTCTGCGGTTCTTGTTAGTCAATAATTCATTGTAATAACAACTAGATTAATATAAGAATTATTCTGAGATGAAACGCTATTTTGCTTCCCATCAATGTCTGGAAGCTCATTCCTCGATTCTAGCTAACTTCAGGCTATTACACCGTTACGAATTCACCCTGTATGAAGGGGAAATTAAGAAATAGATCACGGCTACTTCCAGCGATTCACAACGAAGAAAAGATAAGATATGATCTTTTTGATCAAAAATCGTAATAGGATGATTCATATCTCACAGTATATTGTCTTCAATATTGTCTCACGATATCTTATCAATTTTTCAAGCCAGTGATTGTCCTGAAACTGCACTTTCTTGACTTTTTCTGTTATGAGATAAATTTATATATTCTTTTATAAATATATTTTACATTTTCAGAATGTGAAATAGCTATAAAAATCAACTACAGAACAGACAATAATAATAATAATAATAATAATAATAGTAACGATTAAAAAAATAATTTCATACAGCGTATAGTAGGTGTATTATTTGAAGAAATATATATATATAACGCAAGATCTGTAGATTTATATATATATATATAATTGTAAAAGCAATCTCGAATACGAATAATATATTCGCGACATATTTATATTTAGTATATCTATTATAGTCGTATGTAGTTCAGTTGACACAATAGTATGTATAATCGGTTTCACACATATTTATAAAAAGTACAAGTGTTGGAATTACAAGCAATTTTATGTAGCTTTATTATAAAAACACGGAATTATTTCTTGCGATTTGTAAAACTGTTATGGCATCAATAATAATAATTCTCATGGAAATAAATTCTAAATTTTTTACTTTCAATATTTATAACGGCAAGAATATCGTAATAGATTTGTTTCTGTATCATCACGATTTTTCTTGATTCATCTATCCCTTGAATTTACATTATCATAGTTATGACAATCATCAAAGCGTATAAAGTTCGTTTAGGATAATACAGCAATTTCTGTTATGTAGTACGATTATCAGACATTAGTTACAGAACGCAAAAGAAAAAAAAAAATCACTAGTTTAAGAAGAGTGAACATTTTTTATCCATTGTCAGAGATTTTGGCATAATAATAGAACCATAAGTTCCACTTCGTCAGACTTAAATCTAGTTTATAAGCACCTTTTTCGCTCTCTTAGAATATTCCGAACGAATAATTTTCAAAAACAACAAAGAAAAACAATTTTCAAGCGCAGTTAAAATTTCATATCGATGTATCATATCATAAAATGAATTTCCTCAATCGCACCAGGCTACTCAGGAACATTAAATACATCACTTTAGGATATTTAATAATTTTTAGAGAAGTAAATTTGCACATAAAAGTGTCTGAGATACTTGAAAAGAAAAAAAATATTGACAATGTATATGTATATAATATTTTAATATAATATTTGCAGTTATCATTAGGCATGACCAATATCAAACAAACGATATTTATAAAAAAATAGTTTTGTATCGGTCGTACAACGTAAAATTGATAACAGTAAATGCGAAAAAAAAGAAACAAACAATAATAATAATAAGAATAATAATGAGAATGTGCCGTATTGTAAAATACTTGGAACCAGTATCAATTCGCTTTCTTATCAACATCCTGTTATTCAAACTTTAAGATTAAACACCATTCCGAGGAACTGCTCGTAGTGAATGGTTATCACGCCGTCCTGATCCGTGTCGAACTGCCTAAAGGACGAAGTCAGTGTCTGAAATGAAAAGAAACGGGCGCATAAAATTTTTCTGTCCGTTCCATCGACCCTACGATTTTTTACAAGCGAAAAATTCTCACGTATAGAACGATGCAGCATTGAATAAAGTCGTCAAAGTATATCGTCCCTCTGCCGCCTCTGTCGTACTTGCGTATCAGTGTGTCTATGATGTGGTCGGACAAACGGTACCCAAAATTGGTAAGAGCAGTTTTCAGCTCGTTGCGATCGATATTCCCGCTGTTATCACGGTCGAAAGACCTGAAGCAGCTCTGCCAGTCCGTAACGTATTTCCACAGCGCCCCGAACTCCTCAAAGCTTACAGTTCCGCTTTGATTTTTATCAAACATACCTGGAGAAGCAGGATCGATTTTGTCAATATCAAACATACCTGCGTAGAAAAAAAATCAACCAGAATCCCCTTTTTACCTCAACCACGTAGCGAATTGGAATAAAATATCTAATTTCTCATCCAAATGTGCTCGTGAAAATTTGTCTGAATATTTTTCAAGCTTACCGATCATCAGGCGAACGGTTTCTGGGTTGAACGGAGTCCACGTGCCGTTGGAAAGGGCGACTTGTAGCTCCTCGGCGGTGATTGAGCCCGAACGATCCTTGTCGACTCTAAAAAAAAAAAAAATCTTCAGTCGAGATTTTGACATCTTCATTTAAGTCGGAATGAATGTTGTGTACAAACTGTTGAGATATAAAAGTGAAAATTGTTTCTTGTCCCAGGATGAAATTCGTCACGTGTTTATTAATCGTTTGAATCGAAATTAATTGCGATGCTGTTGAAGAGTGAAAGTGTGTTGTACGTGTTGTACTCACCGCTGAAAGACGTCCCAGAGAAACTCTCGACTCGGCATTGGCGATACGAACGTCATTTTTTGGCGATTAAACGGTTCTTTTTTTATTTCCTGACTCGTTATATCGGGTACGATCGCAATGTGACAGTTTTTGGGAAAGTATTACCGCCTCAGACCAAGCCCAGTGTAATTCGACAAGACCGTTGCGTATCTACCGACGTATATGTATACTATAATATCGTGTATCAACTAACGCGTTAACCTTCTCAATCAGCGACCCCGCAGGCATAGACGAGAAAATTCAGAATACAAGTATACACGTATGTTGTTAGTCATCGGCTGACGTCAAAGTCCGCGGAAATTTCATAGTTTCGCAGAAGACAGAACCGAAACTCGCGTTCCGCAACACGCAACTTGTGTGAAGTTGACCCGCGAATTTCGAATTTACTTATGATTCTGATGTCAAACAATTGCTGCTTGATTGCTCCGTTTCTTTTATCAATTGCTCCTTTGACCGTTTTTTGAGAATATAGACAAAAACAAAATTGGTCCTACTTGGTAGAGGCGACGCTATTTCAAATTTTTATTTTGACTACTAGAATAGAAAAGCGATGTCTAGATTATTGCTCCCTAATTGCTCTCCAATTTTCATCGATTGCTCCCTCATAGTTTTTCAGAAAATCGGAAAAAAAAACCTTACGTCTGCTATTCCGGGCTCAAGTGAGTCCAAATTTGAGTCTACATTACGAATAAACGGACTATGATTGTCGGGAAATGATAATTGCCCCTAATTGCTCCTCGATCGCTGATAATGGCTTCATGATTTATATGAATTGCTCCCTTATCATTTCAAAAAAACATTGAGAACATTGGGAGGATTTTTTATTTCTAGGTTAGGTTGACCAGCGGGAAATTTGAACCGATGCAGTATGCATGATGGAATTGATGATAGATTCTGAAGAAGCAAATGAAGAAAATAACGGAGCAGCCTCAACCCATCGATTGTCGATGAGTATCATTTTATTGTTCGTCCGATTAAAACACGTGTCCAATTCCATCATGCACACTGCATCGGTTCAAATTTCCCGCTGGTCAAACTAACCTAGAAATAAACAATCCTCCCAATTTTCTCAATGTTTTTTTGAAATGATAAGGGAGCAATTCATATAAATCATGAAGCCATTATCAGCGATCGGGGAAGAATTAGGGGCAATCATCATTTCCCTACAATCATTGTCCGTTTATTCGTAATGTAGACTCAAATTTGGACTCACTTGAGCCCAGAATAGCAGACGTACGTTTTTTTCCGATTTTCTGAAAAACTATGAGGGAGCAATCGATGAAAATTGGAGAACAATTAGGAGCAATTAGGGAGCAATAATCTAGACATCGCTTTTTTATTCTAGTAGTCAAAATAAGAATTTGTATTTTGAAATGGCGTCGCCTCTACCAAGTAGGACCAATTTTGTTTTTCTCTATTTTCTCGGAAAAACGGTCAAAAAGCAATTGATAAAAGAAACGGAGCAATCGAGGAGCAATTAGAATCATTAGGAAATTCGAAAGTCGCGGGCCAAGTCGATAATCGAACTCGAAGTTCGTTGTGGCGTCGCCGACTTCACGGCAGAGTCACACAAATATCAAAATTAAAGATGGCGTCTGCTATGGATATTGACGATGAAGAAATTGATTTACCAACTTCCAGCAGTGGAAAAGGAGAGAAAAAACGGTTCGAGGTTAAAAAGGTGAGGGTTTTCAAGACGGACTAGCTTTATACGCGGTTCTAAAGCCCGGGGAGACTGTTAATCCTTCACTCCGAGTCTCGGAACTCAACCTAACCTCAAATTCGCTACGTCATTCGAATTTAAACAGAGCGTCTATTTATTAGTAAATTAATAAAAACCCGCGTTTTTACTATTTCAGTGGAACGCTGTGGCTCTGTGGGCATGGGGTAAGCGATCAGAACCGTTAACGATCTATTTTTTAACGATTATGAAACTTTCGAGAGAATTTCTAACCAAAAAAAATAATTTCAAGGACGGTTTGACCTCCGTTATGTTGTAAATTATTTTTATTTTCTTCTATAGTATCGTCAATTTTTATCAATATTGCGATTTTTCTACTCTTAGACATCGTCGTAGACAATTGCGCCATTTGCCGCAACCACATTATGGATCTGTGCATCGAGTGTCAGGCTAATCAAGCCTCCGCCACTAGCGAGGAGTGTACAGTCGCCTGGGGCGTTTGCAACGTAAGGATCGATACAGTCGGACGAACTTTAGCAAGCCTCGAGCGCCTCAAAACGTCAAAAAAAATTAAAATAATAATAATAATAATAAAATACGGTTCCAAAGATTAAAGTCCCAGCTTTAATTTGACAAAAAAATCAAGATTGTAACTTGAATGGCCATCGATTTAGCAATTCTTGAAGAACTGCGTCAAAATTCGTTGCCGCGATTCCATTGTACGAGTCGTCCGATCGGCTTGAAATTTTTACAATACTTTTACATGATTGTGAACTAAGCTTTTGTAGAACAGATCTTTTTTTCCGTCCCTCCGAGGCCGTTGTACAAATGAAAACGTTAGTTCAAATTTTGCTAAACGTTATCATCATTTTTCCAGTAAAAAATTCATTACTTCGCCAAATTTCAATTCATAAAAAAACTGTTCCACAGAAGTTGAGTCAATGATGACATAAAAGTAGTGTCTAAATTTCAAGCCGATCAGACAAATCGTTGCAATGGAATCGAGGCAGCAAATTTCGACGCCGTTCTTCGGGACTGCTACTTCAGTGGCCACAACAGCCTCAATTATCAAGCTACAATGTAGAATTTTTTTTTAAATTGAACCTGAAGTTTCAATCCTCAAAACCGTATTTTTACATATTTTTCACTCCACCAATCCCCACGGCATAGCGTTTTGAAACTTGTTACCGTTTTATAGCGCTCGAGACTTGCAAAGCCCCTTAAGAGGGCACATAAATTAATTTTAAGATCAATTTTAAGACCTTAAAAGTTTAAGGAAGCCAAAACCACCGAGAGTAATTTTTGAGACTTTTGAATGGTTTTCACATGATTCTAGAACAAATATTTTTTTACTGTCTATGATGCACGAAATAAAATCTTTTTCGATCTCGAACCGTTTAGTAAAGAGGCCTTTTCAATATGAACGGAGAACTTTTTCAAAAATTCATTTTTACTCGAGTTATCATGAAAAGTAACGTATGAAGACAGAAAAACGCTATTTTATTCTAATAAATTATGAATATCTGGTACAATTTTCATCGGATCAAAAAGTTATCTGTTCCTTTTGAGAAGGCCTCTTTACTGAATAGTTTGAGACCACAAAAACTTGAATCGATCCACCGATAGATTTTATTTCATGCATCGTAGAGAAAAAAATGTGTTTCCAAAATCGTGTGAAAAATATTCTAAAATATGAAAAATTACTTTTGGCAGTTTTTACTTTTTTTTACATTTCAAGGTGTATGTAGCCCCTTGATAACGTAAATAAAAACGTTCTCTGGGTCTCTAGCATTTGCCCAAAAAAATGTATTCAACTTTACAATCTCGTCAAATTTTTCAAATTTATTCATCTTGAGCTGAAAATTTATTTCAAAACACGTACAAAAAGTCTGATTTTTTTTTTAGGTATAACAAAGTCACTATTCTTTAAAAGGTCATCGATTAATTTCTTGTATGCAGAAAAAAATCAAAATAAAATAGGATTTTGCTTTCTGTAGTTTTGAAATGCTCAGAAATTGAGATTCTAACATTAAAAATGGATAAAGAATACTTTTAAAATATCGTTTCTACTTTCCATGAACTAGTCAACTAGTTCAATGACTGATGAAAAATTTGAAATTCAAAATTGATTATTCATATGATGATTTATTTAATTAGCACAGATATTTCGTCTCGGAATAATTAAAATACGATATATTCTGATGAATTTTCACTTCTATCTACATTGACCGCGTAGAACTGAGTGAGACTATCGCTCATAAATAATAAAGTTAACTTAGATTGAGAGAAATTTTCTCGTAATAATTGACAAATCTACCAGGTGGCTAGAAAAAAATCGCGCCATTTTAAAACGTGAATAAAATTTGAGAGAGAATATTATTTTGGTATCTGACTCAAAATTTATTTGCTTTTATACAAACATAAATTTATGAACTTTGAAGAAATCTTTCCACTTCTTTGCGTCTTCGAAACAAAAACAAGCGGGTGTGGGCTGACTATGAGCCAGCCTTCGAACTTCCCGTTATTTATTTTGTTCTCAGCTATTTTGAAATTCGTAAATCTGACCGCAGATTCTTGATCAGCGGTTCAAAAAACCTTCAAGTACAAATTTCCGTAAGATTTCGTATATTTTTAGAGTTTTTCCCAGTAAATCGGACTCGCCATTTTGGATTTCGCTATTCTGACTTCAGATTCGTGATCAGTGACCCAAAAAACCTACGAGTATCAAGTTACATCCAAATCCAAATGGTTTTAGTTTTTTTGCAGCATATCGAATACGCCAAATGAAAATTTTGCAAAACTGAATTCAGATTCGTGATCAGCGATCAAAAAAACCATATGGTACCAAATTTCATTCAAATCCGTTGATTCGTTCTCAAGATATCGTCATTTTTGTTGTGTTTTTTAGAATTTTGTTATTTGAATAGTTCAAAAAGTACTAATCCGATCCAAGCCAAAATCTAATCAGTTCTAAGTTAAGAAAAGCCCCGTCGATTGAGCCCAAGTTGATCGAAATCCGACCACGCGTTCTCGAGATATCGCGCGGACAAAAATGTGGTCACGCACATACACACACACACACACACACACATACACACACCCAGACGTCAAACTGAAAATAGTCGGAGGTGATTCTTTGGACCTCGAAACGTGAAGATTTAGTGAAAACTCAACTTTTCATTTTCGGGGTGATCACAATAACTTCCTTTTTTCTCTGAAAACAGAGAAACGGGAAGTTAAAAAAGTGCAGATATAACACGAAAAATATTCCGCAGCACAAACTCGATTATGAATGTACAGAACCTGATTTCAGTTTGAATTCATTACTCATTAATTTATTTTCCTGGTTTTCTGTTAGTCATTCTTTAAGTTGATAGAATTTTTTAATTTAAAAATTTATCGACACTAATGCGAGAATAATTTTTCGTTGAGCAGCATGCATTCCATTTCCATTGCATCTCTCGTTGGTTGAAGACTCGTCAGGTTTGTCCACTGGACAATCGTGAATGGGAATTCCAGAAGTGAGTATATTCAATTAATTAGTCATAACTAATAGGTTTAATTTAATTGCCGCTTTTTACGCTTTGTTACATTTGAGTTGATGTTACTGCGCTTATTTAGGTTCTACCCCTTTCACAGCACTCAAAAAACTATCGTATCAATTATCTCGGAAAATAAATTCAATTATACTTACAACCACGTTGAAATTCTTCAAAATCTTTTTACCCCAATCAAAGAAACAAAAAACTAATTCAGTCAGCTAACACAAATTTAATAATTAGATTGAAAATTGAATTGAATTTGATTAAATTGAAATCATGTATAGTGTGATTGATTTTTTTAATTTATTTTTTAACTCCTTCTTTCAAGGTATGGCCACTAACCGGATGCTCGCAAGTCCCGCGTACAACAGAGCCTCCAAAAACTTCGATACCGACGGCCGTGTGAACGAGATAAATTTCTACGAAAGATTCAACAAAATTAAGGATATGATGATACGAAAATTTACGTATCGGTTTGGATATAATTATTATTCTTAAAATGCGCCTTTGGTAAAAGATTAGAAGAATTCTTCAAAGGTTCGACACGTTTCATTTCGTTTTTCTTTTTTACATTGTCTCTTCATCGCTGCGAATTCGTGTTTAAGATTAAAGCTGCGATTATTATACTGATGTGTAATTGATTGATTAATTGTTACAAAAAACTTAAATAAACTTAACTTATAAACCGTAATAAAAAACGAATGTTGCCAAATTTTTATAGCCCAATTCTCCCAATGAAACTACGATGAATTTTGAATGTCTAGTCTCTCAGTTTGATGATCACTAAATTCACTCAAATCTTCAACTTCTATATTTGAATTTTATTCTCTAAATCCTTAAAATTTGAACAATATTAATTAATTGATTTTTTTCTCTTCTTTTTTGAATTTGGATTATTTTTTCAAAAATTTTTCCTCCGTGAATGGATTTTTTTCTACTTTTTTTTTTATCGTCCTCGTTTCCGTATTCCGTATATCGTAAGAGAAAAATGTAAGTAACTTCGGCGAGGTCTCTCCTTGACTCTCCATAAATGCCAGTTGCTCTCTAAGGATCTAATTTTCGTTCTATGCTAGGATTAGAAGCCAGTCGTCACGATTTAAACCCGTCAAATGTAAAAGTGTTGTCGATATCTTGCAACCCCATATTCGAGAGGGAGGAAAATTCTCGATACCTTCAAGGACTCAAGTTCAACGAAAGAATTAAAAAAAAAAAAAATCCACTTTCAAAACTTTCCTACAGGAAAATACGAGAGAAAAAGAATTTTTTTTCTAAAAAAATCAGGATTTCAACAACTGAATTTTTATTTTTTTTTCAATTCCTTTTCAGGATGAAAATTTAAAAAAGTACAAAATGCTGATATGGCTTAAGGTGAGATCTCTTCTTTAAACAACACACTGATAGAAAGAAAATATTCCGAATAAAGGTTTCTTGACATATATGTATAAGCATGGCATTCGTAGTACTACGATGCCAAAACTTTTGCAAGGATAAGCTTGCGGTAGGGCAGATAATCGGATCATCCAGGGTGCAATAAAAAAAAAGACAAAACACAAAATGGCGCTCGCGACTCTTTCGAGGGTCGTTTCTTTACATTTTTTTTTTCTTTTCATACTTTTTTCAGTTCATTTTTATTATAATTTTTTTTTATCTACCGAAGTAGAGTCTCATCGCAGAGATCTCGAATCCAATACGATTTGAAATTATCATTTCCCGCCTGAAGATGATTCTAAAAATTGATTCTTCACCCATCTTACGCCCTTGTGAATCGACAATTTGTCGAAGATTTTTTTTTTTTTTTGCCTCTTTGATAGGCCTCCTTCTATATTGATAGTCCATACCGCTTGGCTATAGGTGCCGCGGGAGATGGAACGTAAATACGATTTTCACCCCGGCAGCTCCCTGCACAAGCCCTGCAGCAAGGGCTCGGAGACTCGCGAAGGCTTGCGAAGGCCTCATTTCCGCCGGAAACAGAACCTCCCGTCTGCCCGATGCTTCGCCTGACGCCAAAGGCCAATCGAATCAAATACATTCCTGCTGCTCGACCAATCATTGGGGGTTTTGTCTCATACTCTTATTATCACCCTTTATCTCTACGTTCTCTCACCCCTCGCTGCTCTATGGACCGAGTTTAACTCGCCTTGCTTCAGGCGGTCCAAAATGCTAATTTCATACCGTTATCCAGTGTTTAATCGCCGACAAAACGCAGTTATACGACCGTTGATGGCCGGTAATTTTCGCACAGTATCGTTAAGACTTTGACATTTTTTAACGCATTTTTGACTAAATCTCAGTTATGGTCACTCTTAGGAGAAAAATCACTCAGACTGATTTTGAAGTCGATAAAATTCTCTACAAAAAAGGTCCTCATGCTTTTTCGCGAAGCTTTGATCGTTTCAGAGATATACAGGCTTGAAGTGTGTGAAGTGTGACTGCCACTTGAAGCCAGCGCCTATTGTTCAGCATGGAAAACATGTTTTTTCACATCAAATGAATTTTTATTAGTATACGATTACAGTTTTGAATATATAATGCGCACGACATAAAATAGCTAAAGGATATTGTTGGATTCGTTGACTTCGGAAGCAAATAACTGAATTTAAAGCAGATACAAGCCACATTGGGAATCGATTGTCAAATTAGATCCAATTGAATTCCATGTCAGCTTTATACACTACTTCGAAAGACTGTGGGAAAGAAGTAGTCTGAAAGAAATTTAATTATCGCGAAAACAATGTTTCTTCAGATTTTTTTTTCCGTAGAAAAATGAGACCTAGTCATTTTCAAGGGGTGATGGTTTCTCTTTCGGCCCTCAAATGCCCCTTCGAATCTTTCTGAAGTGCCATAAAGTCTTCGAACCCTTGAAATCCGGTGTGTATGATTTCTCAGAGAAAGAGTGACCAACCCTTGAGAATAATTCCCAATGTCAGCCGAGAATATTCCATATTCCTTGGGCCAAAGAGCACGTTTGAGTTTTTTTTCCATATCGTAAGTTTATCGTGTGATTTAAACTATTTTTTAATCAAACAGAAACTCGGTCTTCGTCCTCTTTTATCTCTAGAATTTTTCGAGCAAGAGTATGAATAATATTTATCTTCACCTATAAGGCTATGTGAAGCAGTTATGTACATGTACATACATAGATACACATAACACGGGAAGGGAAGCTGCAGGGCTCTACAAATTTCTCATGCATCGAACACTTTGGTTTCTTGTTTTATTTTTACCTCGCGGATATATATTTTTATTTGTTTTACTTTTTTCTTATTCTCTTTTGTTTTATCCATTTCTTTTTTCAATCTTTTTTTCTAAAAATAAAAACCTCTCGCCAGGTTCGCCAGGTAGGAGAAACCGTCCATCCATTATCCACGGCCCCGATAAATCCGTGAAGCGTTTGAGCTCCAGTGTTTGGCGGATATATCAAGGTTTCTTAGCGTTGTTTTGTATCTGTTCCGTCGTCGTGTCCTGTCAGATGGGGTTGGCGAAAATCCTCACCCTCCACCAGGAGCTCTGCAGGAGCCTGTACACACGGTGCAGCAAGTTTATCGAGCTTGCACCAGGTCCGATACTCGCCGTTACTCTCCTCGTCCATTCTTCTTCTTCCAACTATACTGTGCGTAGAATGTGAAATGAAACCTTTGCTGTAACTGTGGGTGGAAGAAATGGCGCTTGTAAATCCTCGTTAGATCCGAGGGAGAAAAAAAAAACAACAAAACATGTCCTACTGAATAAGAGCCTCCGAAATACACGGTCTTCTCCCTCCACCTCAGACTCCCTCAAGATTCTAAGCTAAAGAATAAACAAAAAAAAAAAACTCCCCATCTTCGTTACTTCAAGTCTGAATTTCTAATTTGAAGGGTGAAAAAAAATCGATTTTGCAACGCATTTATTTTATCGTCACAAGCATTCATTTATAAGGAGGGAAATGAGTAGTGGATTACTATTAAACATCGACACATCGCTTGAATTAATTATATCGTCGATTCAAAAATCGGTAACATTAAAACGGTTTCTTTCGCGTGTTTCTTCATGCTAACTAAATACGTTACTAAACGGTATGATATAAGACTGACATCTGCAGCTTTTCAACCGACTTCAAAAAAGGAGGTTCTCAATTCGGTTGTATTTTTTTAATGTTTGTGACATAACTCCGTCATTTATCAACCGATTTGGAAAATTCTTTTTTCATTCGGAAGGGTATACTTTCATATTGGTCCCATATAAATTTCATCCAAATCGGTGCAGTAGTTTGGTTTTGAAGTCTGTTTTTTTGTCACTCGTGACGCTTGTGTTATGAGACTTATGAACCAGTGATAAGAATATAAGATATTTTTTTTTACATTAACTTTTTTTCATCACTTCACACTTCGTATAATCATATCTCGCGCCGTCATTAGCAGCGTTGCCTGGTGGTGAATTTCTGAAACATCCTATTAAGGGTAGAACAGCAAGGTATGCATACAAATATTCAATTTCGTGGTATAAATCGAGTGGAGACAGTAAAATAATTTATTCAACATATTTTTCCTTGAACATGACTAAACAAGTCTAGGAAAGTGTGTCTTGAACAAATTGTAATCGAGGTTTTTCCGCTCCCATTTTCACCCCCTGATGTCTGCACTTGTTTTTGAAGAAAATTTGATGAATTTTCAGTTTCCAATTTGAATATTTTTCAGCATAAACTTGATTACCCAATCTGAAGATTAGCCAGTCAGAAATGAAGAAATTCAAGTCAATTCAATTCGAAGTCAGTATGAAAATAAATTTTTGCGATAAATTAAATTCTGTTCTTGAAAAAAGTTGCATGAGATGTAATCTCGAATCTCGAGGCTTGAAGTCTGTATTTTTATAGTGTTCTACCAGATTGCAGAAATGGCTTCGTCAAGTTCGCGATTTCGTACTTATTGCGTTGGTCTTTTATCCGACCGGCTGACAACGTCAAGAGCACTCAATGGTCTAAGTAAATCAGCGACCTCGGAGTCTTCGGGTCTCCGGGTCTTGGGCAGGTTCGAAGTATAGTCCCGGCTGCAAAGGGTTGCTGAGAGCCCTCGACTAGTCATCCCCAATTTCACCCCTCAGTCAGGCTCCAATCCAGCTCGGGGTCCACCGCTAGACCACTCTCGCTGACCTCCGCTGTTTCCTCCTTCTATAATTCCTCGCCCTGTAACACCCTTCGCGCCTCTCCGTCTGGTCTGACGTGATTGCTACCAAAATGTGTTTACCGTAAACTGTATCAAACTGTCGGCGCATGCCCTTCGGTAAAAGGATCGACGGACCTTTTTTCTTTTCATTCTACTGTACCAGCAACCATCGCAGATATTCTCAGCGCTTTCGTATTTGCACTTTGGGTGTTTCTCGATGGTCAAGTACTTGTAGGCGATGCCACTCTACTCTACCGTACAGCCGCCACTTTTCACTATAGATAATTTGTTCGCTACGTGGATTTAGGATCTAATGAAAATTTGCCACAATTACAGACTCACCTTGTATTACTCGAATTCGGAACAGTCTTTATATTATCTTCCCAGATAGCACAGCCAATATACAAAGGCGTACTTTAAGGTCATTTTCATGGGTTGGCTTGGATTCTAAGTAGCTAAGAGGAAAACTGGGCAAATTTGCGGATTTTTAACAGCCGAATCAGATCCACCATTTTGAGTCTTCAAAGTTTGACTTCACAGTCGTTATCAGTGACCTAGAAATACTTGCGGTATCAATTTTCGTGACGTTTTTTTTTGCAATAAAAACGACACGATGACTGAACAGTTTGAAGTTTGCTGCAACGAAAGCTCATTCCTCTTTCATAGCCAACTTCAGTCGTTGAGAAATTCACCCTGTATCTTCAATGGCGTTGAGGAGGTCAGGGATAATTAGGGTAGTATCAATAATACTCGGTAAAAGTAT
This sequence comes from Euura saliciscinereae, assembly GCA_018420115.1. Lineage (NCBI taxonomy): Eukaryota > Metazoa > Arthropoda > Insecta > Hymenoptera > Tenthredinidae > Euura > Euura saliciscinereae. The sequence continues at coordinate 112,329 of JAFFZH010015586.1, read as the reverse complement.
ATAACGAAGTGTATAAATTACATACAGAATAATAAGACGATATATCTTCGTTGGTATCAAAGTTGAAATGCGATGATAAGAAATCATCAACTCGGGGTCTGCGGTATTCCCGGTCGTCTGTACTTGTAGCAGCTCTTCCACACCTCGAATAGGCAAATGGCGGAATGAAATCTGAAGAAAATTGCCAGTGGCACCGAGACGTGGGTGATTATCGTCCATGCCCAGACCCCGAAGAACTCAACGTGCTCGGGTCGAACCGATGCCCGAGATTTTTCCAGCGTGTTCACTGCCCAGAGCGCTATGTTCGCCACTATCAGAAACGTAATCAACTCTTTTCCAGGCCGAGCTGCGTCGTCCGTTGCCGATCGCCGTCTCCAAGCGATCTGGAAACAATCAGTAAATCACGCATCAATCAATCATTAGTTTATTTACTTCCAAGAACCTGTGAACAGGATTTCAATTGCAGAATCCTGTGGATAAATTTGTGTAAAATCTGTGCCGCGATTCATTAACCAAGCCCTTAGTTATCAGGCGTGTGTAACGCAGCTGTGAAATGCAAAGCCTCGGTACCAAAGCGCCAGACGAGCGAGGTGCTTGTGGCAGTTGTGTGCACAGTTTAACCGCTAATATAGCGTGCGTGTATCAAAGTGGCTCGACAATGTCACAGAGACAGTAACCCGAACTAGCAGAGACCAAATTTGGTTGCAATTTGTAATTTACGTAATTTACGTAATTTACCTTAATGAGGAGCGTTTGAACGGTGCTTTGAACGAGTGCCAATATGTCAGCGGCAAAAAATAGACCCCAGCACGGTCCCGCAGTCAGGATACCACCGACTATACCGAACAAACTGTGCAAGTATACTCCTGCTTGGGCTGCGGCCAGTAATGTTGCATCCAGATTTTTACTCGAAGCATGTTTTGACTCCAAGTTTCGCAATTTCATCGCTCCTCCCACTGAGGCTAAGATACCTGGAAGATACATCATTGTGTTTGCCAAAATAAAAAAAATGAAAAATTAACAAATTAAGATTGTCGAAGGTATACATACCCAATATTAATAAAGTTGATTCCAGCACAGTGACTTGTTCCACAGCTATAGCGAGTCTCTGTTCTTTCAGAACAAAGAACATTATCAAGCTCAGTATGGTCGCTGCTATGACCAGGATGCCGCCGAATAATCCCCTGAAAATTATAGAGAACAAGTTCAAATTGCACGCGAAAAAGGTGCGTCAGACTCACTTATGAGCGCTGCTGCAGTCGATGCTCAATTGATGAATGGATCTAGTCGGTGCTTCCGACTGCAACGGTCTTTCATCGATTCTTTTCCACATTTCGAATAAAATGACAGCACAAATCAAACTGAATTCTATACTGCAAGGGAATAGAAAGGGGCTAGCATCTGCGAGGAGAGCCATCAGGATACCATTCGAATCTTCGTGCTCGTGTTCAAGTTGGCTGATCTCGTGACGTGTCTCTTGTACCAACGCCTGCAACGGGAATTCAGCGAGCAATGGATGAATTCGGATTCAGTTTCAGAAAATCTACCTGTAACCATTCGCACAAATTCGTGGCGATCATGTGCATGAGGCCCAATTTTGCGAGGGCTCCGTGCCTGGCCAGCTCCAGGTCCTTGCTGTTCAGGAATATGAAGTGCATTTGAGCTGTGACCAGGAGCAAACGGGCTGCTGGTGTCAGGGCTCGTACAGGACCCTCGGAGGCTACCTCTGCGCCAATTTGTAATCCGGTGAAAACCAGAGAACCGGCACCAAAACCAACTGCGCCAAGTCGCAGACAGAAGCTACCGTATTGTTGAGTCTGTGATAATAGTGCAAGCAAGATTTTATCGATACATAATTATGAAGAACATTGTTCAGGTTTTGATGGGACAGAAAAATTACCCTAATTATTCTCGATTCGGGTGAGAATTCGTAGGTCTTTTCCTCCATGTTGTGTTTTATCAGCAATCGCTTAACCGCCTTATCCTTCATGAGAGTTGTGTAAAGCATTATAACAAATGCCACACTCATCAAGTACAAATACATATAAAAGCCCTGTAGACAAGAGAGAGAAAAAAAAAGAATCTCCAATTTAACTTCTTTCTGACATCCTCAAAGTTTATAATGTAATTTTTTCAGTACGTTTCAGTTTCAGTTGAACAAATGTTGACCAGAGCTGAGCTGGTTTTAATTGAATTCGTAGTTTTATACTGAAATAATTATTTGAATCCAGAACCTCATGCCTTTCCCTCGGCTTTTTTTTGCACGATGATAAGGATAGCGTGCAATGTTTTTACAAACCTGATCAAAAGCCGCAGGTACACCCTTGCCAATTCCGGCCGTTACAGGTATAGCCACACCAACGACAACCAAAAGCTTGGCATAAAGCGTGCTCAGAGTCGATACAAGCTCTTGGTACCTGTGGTGGTACCTTCTGTCCAACGGAGGTGTCGTTGGCCCCGATAGGGCTAAAACAAACAAGGTCGTAACCCCTCGGTTTTCCGAACAGTACTAAGTAAATGGTTACGCATACCTATGCTGCACTTGCACTTGCTCTTGCACTCGTACAAATCGAGTTGCACTTCTTCAACTATGGGAAAAATATAACGAATTTTGAATACATTGACTGATAATTGATGCTTCGTATACTCACCCTTAGCGTCGTCCATTTCGACCAAAGGTCCAGCAGCCGAGGCCACCGGTGTCAATTGCAGCATCGAAAAACGACGTCGATTCTCTCTGGCCTGAGAATGCTGTACCGAAGTGTGGCTCACGTAGGGTGAGTAATCCTGTTCCTGGGAGACCGCCGTTGGCAGAGACATGTTGCTTCCCATCTCGTTAAGCAACGCTCTATCGATAGAGTGAAAGAAAAAAGAAATACTATACGAAAAATCAATTTCACTACTAATTAACTGAGACATGCGATAAATTGCATAATTCAGAGTCCCCATTTCGTAAAGCTGGTTTTATTCAATTTATTTCATCAGGGTGAATCACCCTTCGTTACGTCGGTGGATACTGCGGCATGGTATAAACTTGCATGCAAAGTCTTGGGCTATTGTCTAGTATTTACTTGATTAAACGAACCAAGGTATACTCTATCGCTTCATAGTACAGTTCTAGTCTATTAATATATGGCCCCTGCTTCTGCACAATGCATGTAGATGTATGTATATTGAATGATGTAGGAAGACGTCTTATATACTCATTATACTACACGTGTAGGTACGTGGATGGATACGAAATCGTTCAGAACGTACGTGTGTGTGATCGTATTGTAAAGGTACAAAGTGGAACGCATCTAGCATCGATTGCATTTCTGTCTGGGCTCGAACTAGAAACGTCCTTTGTACTCTGACTTAATGACATCTACACCGAAGTGGTAAATTAAAATTAAGTAGATCCCCAACCACTGGAGACTTTATTGGTCAGAATTAACCGTAGAGTTCGTACAGTTGATCAACTAATTACAGGAAAAAATATTTGAGGGATGAAAATCCCTCTAATTACCCAAGCAATGCTCTCCTATGGTTAATGACAGCGTTCAAAGCAATACTTTGTCGTCTGAGGCTCAAACGTTTCGCGCTGTCTCTTCGTTCTAAATTGATGTGCAGATTATGATCGGGCGGATGATCGCCCGGTGGTGGAAGCGGAATTGGATCCGTGGCCATCCTGTAAAGAATGATACGAACGTCTATGATAATTATACTGAAAATTTATGTCAGGAGTCGAAAGACTTATTTCCACGAGGAGAAAAAATCAAATTGAAAATGTATTTTTGATTCATACTTTCGAGCAACGAGGATTGGAATTTCTTCAAATTTCTGCACCGTGTTTGTTTCTCAGTTTATAATATTGGCATAAATTATTTAGAACGATATTTTGCTATCTTAGAGCCTGACGCGCGTATCGACTTTGCTTGACGATTCAATAAACTTGATTAGAGTCTCTTCAGCTGGCGTTTTTCTCTTTCTAAAAAAAACAGACTCTTAGCGAGCCACTAAATAAGTCGACTTGATTCGATATGGTTTGGAGAATTTATTTCAAAAGACTTGCAATACAAATTTGAAAACCTGATATCAAAAAGATAAAAAAAAAATACTTACGAGGATCCTGGCCGCATAGGCATTTCGTCGTCCAGTTTTTATGACGTCTCGTTATTCGTGGTTTCGCAAATCTTTTTCGCAGGATCAAATTGGATCCAAGTGTGATTTTTTTACTTCAAATCTTGTTTTTGTTTTTTTCTTTCTCTTGAAAGGTTTTTTTTTCCACCGCGTACGGAATCGCGTTGCTTAAACAATCTGTGAAAGTAAGTTTATTCGTTGCGACAAAATGCGAAGTGGTGAAAGAAACTTTTGTGTCACTTCCGAGTCAACTAGAAACTTGCAGATTTTTTTCTTTTCTTTTACTCTTTAAATATATATTTTTTTTATTCTTTATTTTCTTTATTTTTTATTCTCCTTGGCAAACTTTCAATTTATTCTTTCGAATTTTTACCTCTTTGAATTTTTAACAGTCCCTTTCCCCAGGGCTCGACACTTTACTCACAGATTTCTTCTTCTTTTTTTTTTCTTTTGGCTTTAGGGGTGTTTCTTCATGTTTGCCTATTATAATCTCCACAATTCAGGCACACTTAGGGACTCAGAATTGAATATATGTATGCGGATGGAATATTTTCAAAAATACGTCACTCAGTTCGTTGACTGTCGTACAGTGTTTGATGAAAATGTCGTTTCCGCTTTAAAGCAGGAAAGGAATTCACCCAAATTTCAATTTCAGTTTTTAAACCGTTTTTCACTCGTATCGTCGAATATAATTGTTTTTTTTTTTATTCGTGAAGTGCGAGCGTATGAGTGAATCGCTTTTCAAATCTGTAGTTCATCGCAATGGAAACGAATTTCCGATTTCGTCTGTGTGTGTGTGAAAAAAAGTAAATAAAAGAAAAAAAAATGGAATTCACCCTTCTGTACGACAAGTTGAGATCATCCCCCAAGTTTGAATCCACGTTCGTTCACAAAACCCACATCCGCCGTATTTCCTCGCTGTTTTGGAATGCAGATTTCGGTAATGGATTCCCTCGATGGAACAAAGTTCAGCTTTTTCTCGGGTCTCTCTTTTCCACGGTACGTTTTTTTTGTGTCTTTCTTTTTTGAATCTTTTTTCTCTATTTTTCTTCTGTCAACCAAGTTTTCAAATTTGCTGCAACGCGTCTGGGTCACTCGAAAAAACCGTGGAATTCTTTCACACTTGTGTCTGAGTATGAACCGCACCAACGGATCGGACTAGGTCCACCTTCGATCCGTGAAATGGAATGCGAATTCGAAAAATCGTCCCAGACCAGTCAATATGTAAGCTAGCTATCTATATCGGTTAATTAGCGACTCGTTTCTCGCCCCACGAACACAACTTGCTTACGTAATATTTAGACGACTTTTTTTCCTCGAGGAATAATATACTTTTGCGTTCTTCAAAATTCCCGAAATTTTGGTTCACATATTTGACAAACATGTTTGTCGAGTTTTTAAATTTGAAAGGAAAAATTTTCACAAAAATATGCAAGTTGGTGTAGTATTGTCAATATTTATTTTGATTCTTTTTCGACTTTATAGACTCAAGCAAGATTAGCATTACATATTTCAGTTTTTATAAAACATATCTTACATTTTAATTTTGGTCACAATTTTTTGAGAGCCCGGAAGTATTCGAAAACTCGGCCATCCTTGACGGATTCGATGTATACAGATGCAGGGTTGAATCGTCATTATACCACGTGACCAGGTTCACTTGTTTATTGATAAGAATAACAATTATAAATAGTTTTGACACGGAGTTTCAACGTTATTGACGCATCAATGTACGTTATTAAGTATGTGGAAAAACAAGTCCGACCAATTATAGTCTGTGCGTTAAGTGATCTAATTCTTTTTTCAAATCACTTACGGCTACAGAATATAAAAAGATGTACACATCCAGAATTGGAAACCTTCAATTTATCAGAGCTATACAAATTTCAAACTCATGATCGATATTAAAATAATGAATCAAAGTGATCGATTATCTCCTCCCTTTTTCAAATTTTGTGTCAATAATCAAGTATCATTGAAACCTAGAGATAAGTTTGTGAAAGACGAAAAAAAAATGAAGGGAAAGAGGTCGTACAGAAAAATTCGACTCTTCGATCGAAGGGCGTTAATTCCAGGTGAAGCCATAGCTAGACAGAGCTTTCAGGAGGGTTGTAGAGTTGGGCAGGGAACGGAAGTCAGTTCACCGCTCATCTGCGTCAGGGGCGTGAACCGGGGAACAGGGGAACAGGGGAATCGGAAGTGCCCGGATATGAGCTTCCGGCGGGAACAATTTGCAACGTGAAATTGAATCATCGACTCCGATAATCGTCGCGTCTGCTCGCTCGAACTCAGACTCTCGAACCGCTGCGACTATTAGCGTCTATAATGAGCAAAGAATTTCATCAAAAATAACAATTTATAAACTTCCGATAAAATTCGCGGAGAAAAAGAAAGATTTAAGAAAAAAGCTCCGAAAATAATACATTTTTCGATGCTTAGACAAATCCGGGTCTTGAGTCGAATGTGAAACGTACTCGAAGTGGTTAGTGCTAAATAAGTAAACAGTTTCAACGTTAAAAAAAAAGCTTTTTTGATATTCCATTTTGCGACCTATATTATGTCCTTTTTGGAATAACCACCCGATATGAGAAATATTTACACTACAGTAGGCGCAATCACAGCGCGTTATACCAATTGGCTCCTCACCCTTTTCCACCTTTCGCTTCAACCCCTGCGTTTACAAAATACAAACTAAATTCCGCTATCAATTCGGTCACACTCGTTTCTGCGTTATTTTTTCCTCATCCCTCATTCGCTCCTTCGGTGAACCCCCTCCGACTGTGCGAGGAAAGGTAAAAATCTGCTGAATATTGAATCGAATTTTACCTGTCGTCGAAAAGTATTTGACAAAAAAAAAAAAGAATAAAATCAACGGGAGATATTTCAATTTTTGAGAATCAACTATTTCACTAGTTATTTCTAACCTGAATCAATGTTTGTCATAGTGATTAAAAAAGAAAAAAAATTTTACAGATTTCTGTATTAATTAACGGTTATCGTCACCAGTATGTGAAAAACTTTATAAACTGAGCTACAGTTTGATTGAAACGTGCACAATGAGAGGGAGGCTTTCATTGTTTGAAGTATCTGAGTCTATTAACAATAAAATTGTAGTCTGGGTAGTTTTCAATCGTTTGTGAAACACGACTGGCGAACCGGGACTGAATTTTTAGAAAAAGTGATAATAATGAACGCAACTATCTATTGTAAATGCCTCGCATTCTATGTGGTTAAAATTTATTCCAATATTTTCAATTAAAGTTAGACAAAGCGGGCCGCGGTGTTCGATAGCGCGTTACCGGTATCGAACAACAATTCAGAATAGCTATAAAGCTAAAAATATATGGTGTCTGTTCCGTGATGATTGTGTAAATGTTGTTCCTGAAAGGTACGAAAATATCGCAGTGGTGTTACATCGAGCATGTGGAGAACGTTATAATAACGTTGATGGACAATTCAACGAAGAGAAGTGAATCGTGAAGGTTCTGATTTCAACCGATCAGACATTTTCATCGATTCGTAAACATAGGTTTTACACTCAGTCTCGAGGAAACGTGTACTTTACTCTTATTTACAGAGAGATAACTTCGCTCAACCGACGGAAACGATCAGCTATATTCCTTACAAGACTGAAAAAAAAGTCAGATCCACAAAAAAAAAAAAATTACTATTTTCAAATAACACCAGCTGGAAGAATATTTTTTGCATACATGATTCATAGAGAAATTTATCAGAAAGTAAAAATTGTGCTATATTCATTTTATTTTATGGGACGATTTCTATGTTATTGAACCAAAAATTTCAGTAACGTCATTCAGGATTCTTGAAAAGTGTCAAAGTGTCAAACTAGCCGAAAAATCCAAAAAATAAATAAATAAAATGTTAGAATATCATGAGTTCAATTAGCATTCATTCATCGCGAATTTGAAAATAATCAGTAATGAAATTTTGATCCCACTTTCAGTGCAATATTCAAAGACAAGAATGAAAAGATCCACAATCAGTATGACAATCGCTTAATTTATTTATCTATTCAGTAAAATTAAATAGCGTGAATCGATTCTACAGTTTTTCCATGAGGTTCTACTTAAGGATGTACAGGCCATACAATCTCAACCAAAAGTGAGTCTCGTCGTCAATATTGAGTACTTCGAGATGAGATAAAAATCGGAAAAAAATCAACCACAATCAAGATGATAAGAGTATTCATTTTCAGTAATAATAATGCCCAAAAGTTATCAACAAATTGTTTAAACAAATCATTGTTTAACAAATTTCCTGGTGATGTTATTTTTTTTCATGTCAAATGAATTCGTTAATCTTTCCGAATACACGTGAATTTTTTTCAGAATTTTGTCACTTTTTTTAAATTTCCGTTTTCGATTTTGAAAAATGGAGAAAAAAATCTGAATTTTGGATATGTTATTGTGGAAACGATGTAGATTACAATTCCGAAGTTTCCGGAGCATGGAACTAATAGTTTTGTAAATACAGCCTTTAGAAATTTCCGAAAACGGAAATTTAAAAAAAAGTGACAAAATTCTGAAAAAATTCACGTGTATTCAGAAAGATTAACGAATTCATTTGACATGAAAAAAAAAATAACGTCATCAGGAAATTTGTTAAACAATGATTTTTTTAAACAATTTGTTGATAACTTTTGGGCATTATTATTATTGAAAATGAATACTCTTATCATCTTGATTGTGGTTTATTTTTTTCCGATTTTTATCTCATCTCGAAGTACTCAATATTGATGACGAGACTCACTTTTGGTTGAGATTGTATGGCCTATACATCCTTAATTCCAGCCTCAAGCCGCTGCGATATATTGGATCCTGGATTTTTTTATTCATTTTTTTCCCATCACGGACTCGAATTCGAATTCAGGGAGCCAAAATACCCCTGAGTTTCCCCTCCGAGCAAAATAGGAGTTGTAGATTATTCAGAATCATATTTATCCTATAAAAGCGGTGCCCTCATACTTGATTTATTCATGAAATCAACTACGCGAAAAATAGCACCATATTGATATTTTTTTTTCACAATCCACACTGATCTTCTGAAAATCTAATCATGCTACATACGATACGTTGTGCAGATTAAAAAATGTTTTGGATAAAAAAATCCACTCAATTTGACTTTTTTTTGGTAACCTTGTTTTTTTTTTACTAAAAATAACAAACTTCTAAGTTTTATTCGATCGAAGAAAATAATATATTTTTTATTGCAAATTTTCAAAAAAAAAAAGCTACACACATTCAACGGGTCGATATAATCACATCAACGAAAAAAAATGATGATCGATGCCAAAATATTTTTCTTCGGGACTTTGAAATATTCTCGATAGAAGCGCTACAGATCTTCGGAAATTCCGTTTATGTTTACGAAGATATTAACTTGAATTTTTGTCTATTCGTATCGAAAATTTAATGTATCGAGAATCAACGAGGCTTTTGATTTCTGCCGCGGTTCATATCGTTTCAATATGAATCAGAATACCCACTCGAGTTTCAAACCGAAGATCATACGATCCAAGTCAAGGTATACAACCGCATCATGGCTATAGATATCGAAACTTGACCGTAATGCAAACATATTTGCGTCGATTCCAACTCGAACTACGATCCAGAACGTTGCTATGGAAAAAGGATCAATCAGCATAATAAAAACTGATTCTTTTCTGTTTCCACGTACCTACTTTATCTTCGTTTCAATTTTCCTGCCTTTACAGCCGTTTTATTACTCTTCATTTTGTTTCAAATTCACATTCGCGACGTTCCGCGAAGAGCCTTAATTTTGTTGACGTTTTATTTTCACGCATATAATCCGATTAAAACGAGTCTCAATGTCCCACATCTCTTCGTGGTTGTCTGTGCGTCAAGACGAAGAGCGCCACGAGTGACGAGAAGCGGCAGTTTTCAGTGGTCAAAAGTATAAAACAGAGTCCTGCTAATCGCAACCGATTTTTGATTGGTTCTTCAAACTCCCGTCACAGCATGGCGGATTCGTTCGATTTTTCTCCTGCTGCCGGAGTTTTTTTCCCTCTTGCAAAAGTTTTTTTCCTACTGGCAAGTTTTTTTCCCCGGTCCAAAAACTGCGACCTCCGTCCCGTTAAGGAGGGCAAAAAACACGAGTTTTTAATGCATGTGTGGTAGAAAATAATTTATATGCAATTCGTGACAAATCCAGGAAATGAAACCATCTGCATTCCCTGGTTTTTGCCATTAGTTGCACAATTTTTTTATTGAACTTCTCGCAATTTGTCTTCGGAATCGAATCACAATGGCGTCCAAGATGGAGGCGATTGACGGGATTCTGTTTTCTAAGGACCCGGGGATGAATAGCTTTGTAACAAACACCCGGTATCGACGTGGTGCAACTCGCAGGTTGGCACAGGCGATAATTAGATGCGTATATAGCGCAGAGAGCTAGCCACAGATGTCACGGGCCTGTCAGAAGGGCTGTCACCCACCGTTAGGGGCACAAAGATAGCCAGCCATACGTGCGCGACGAGGTACCAGGTAATTCGACTCGACAGTCCAATGTTAATAATAAATATTAACGAACTTATAAATAAAAATAAAAATAGAGAAAACGAAATATAGAATTAGATACGGAAAGGGAGGCACCGCTGTCGATCATAATTTCCACAATTTTTTTTACAAATATTCTGGGAATTTCGATGACACTGCACAGTTTATTTTTTCAATTTTATTAACCCAATCAAAAATCCTTAGTCGTAGATATTTTGGGCAGAACATTTTTTTATTTTTCCTGAATCAATTGAAATTTTCTCAGTTTGAAAAAAAAATTTAATCAACTTTCTTTCTGGCTTCTGCTAAAACTGAATCTTTTAAATCGGAGTTTTGGTCTGAATAAAGGATGAAAGGGTAAAAAGTGTTTTTAAAATACACGTTTGAATAAAGTATTTTGCATACTGATGCTAAAATTAGGTAGACCGGGCGTGAGCACGCGGTGTTAAAAAATTTATTAATTTATTGAAACTTTGATTGATCACGAGATAACAAAAGAAGACAAAGGAACAAGTTGACGACGTTAACCTAATAAAAAAAAATTCTCAAGAGTGAGAAGAAACTGTTTCCTCTTTCTCCTCTACCTGGGGCTAATTCATAAAAATCCCTCCCGTTTAGGGAAGATGCAACCTTAATGAACCAGGGATGGAAAAGAAAGTCTGAAAAAGAGGGCTTGTGAAAACTCTTCACCAAAGTAGCACGCATTCAGTGACGTATCTTGACAATTAATCAAAAAACTACGCAGGAAAAGCAACTCCGTCGACGCCCGGGTGAGAAGGAGACATTAATCTCCCTGGGCATCGCACCACCGGAGCCTGTCTTCGGGCAGGAGGTATATCCTTTTTTATTCAATTTTTTTTATATCCACCCCCCCGCCGCCCACATTTCATATTTTATTTTCATTATTTCCTTCATTTTTTTTTCTCCCAAATAATACAAATTTTCATCAAGATTATTAAAATAAAAAATGTGGGCCCTAAAAGTTTGTCAATTTTTGTGCTTTTTTTTCATTTCCGGGATCAGCCAATAAACAATCAATTTCGCTATCACGTTTTCTGCCCCAATGATTGATTCGGTGTGTACGTGTGACGAATATCGTCATGTAGCCTTTGCCTGCGGGGTTCTACGTTGATGGAACCGCATATCACAGGTCAGAGGTTAACGTATTGAACACTGAGTGGGCGCAGGGGTTCGCGTGTGCGTGTGTCACATTCTCCCTGCATCCACGCATTCATCGTGATAGACAACGATCATTACGCCTCGTTATAATCCTGCAGGCCGCATGCAATGATTTCCTCTATTCATCCTAGTTGCAGGTTCGATTCCGATCGCGCATACGTAACGATGATTTTTTATCACACGTAAAAAGCGTGGTTTATCGTCAAAACTGATTGCTGAATTTTCGATCTTTGAGAATCGCAGAATTTTTTCGCTTTTCTGTTTGAAGCGTTGATTCCCCGTGACGTGAATTATCGTGGCATAAATGGGTAATCGGAAGATGAAAAATCTCTGATACGAGGGTCGCGGGTTCGTTACTCGTGATAAGTGACACGGAAAAGTCAATTATTGAACGTTAATTCATCGTTTGAAAATACTGCGAGGGTATATAACGCAATAAAACAAGAAACGAGAATTTTTGCGGAAATTCAGGTTGTAGAAACGTATGAAATCATATCCCCGTGGGTTGCGTTATTACTTACCCCGTTTAGTAGGTTCTACCACTAGCCAGAGAAACTAGAGATTGCAGGAGTAAGTAAATCTGACGGTTCAAATCAAAGCGTACGTAATTAACTTACACCCTATCTCACTGAAAATTGTGCTCCTGAACCGCTCCCGTGTACATCAACACTTATTATTCTATTAAAGTTAATCAATTAGTAACACGTTCGCAATACGAACACCACAATTATGGAGCAATGAGCGAGTAGTTGAAATCAGAAGAAGAAAAGCATGGTTTTCTTCCATTTAGAACCCAAAAATGTTAAATCACCTTTCATTTTACAATAAAAAATTGAAAATCTGTGAGTCACTTCCCAAAAAGCATGTAATTGAAATCGAAATTGAATTGATTCCTTTCCATGTTTCTCTAATGAACGGACGAAAAAAAGAAAAGAGTCGAGATCAGGCGAAATTTATGCGCATTGAAAGCTTGAAGAACTCGAAAAAGTAATGGTTTAAAATTTTCTCGTAAATCCACGTAGCTTTAAGAATAAGGGATGGAGAGGGAGGACAAAGAAAGTGTATAAAAGATTGACATTTTCGATGTGTGACTTTGCCAGGATTCTGGAAATGTAATCTTTGAATGAGAGATTTGTCGGTGGGGTTGGAGGAACGGCTCAATCCGCGTCACGCACATCCATATTCCCATCACCATCCACATCTGCATCACCAGCCCTTTTTCTATACCTACGTCGTATAGTCGGAGACTGGAACGGCAGTGATGTTCGAGGGCTTGCGAACCGTTGGATCCTGGCTGAAGAAGCTCCCAGGGATTTTCGTAGGGTCACCGATTATCGACGCTCTGCTCTCTGTCCTTTTTACCTTCCACGCATCAACGCGCAAACCTCCTAGCTGCACCCTTATGCGAATATATAGTTTACTTCCACGGAATAAGTATTGAAAAGTTGAAAATATTCAGATAGAAAAATACCATATCACGATTATCACAGTCTTCTTGATACTTCAACAAGAATTTTAAGGGCATGCTGTACTCGATTGTTAACGACATTCAGATATCTCCGAATATCCAAGTCCACGGAAGTAAATCGCAAAATACAGCTTCTTGGCGCAATTCTATACGTGATTCCGCCCAGATAATGAATCTACTACAAAATGAAGGAATGGCATGGTTTCTACGAAGTCAGGATAGTAATTTCGTAGAAACCATGCCATTCCTTCATTTTTGAGTAAATCCAAAATATTTTCGCACGTATCTGTTCAGAATCATTTGTAGAATTCCACTGAGAAGCTGTTTTTGTGCGATTTACTTTCGTGTACTTGATATTCGGAGATATATAAATGTCTCGAAATCTTTAAATCAAGGAGACCAATTTCTCGCATATCCGAAACTTACCATTTACGACGAGATAGACTCAGATGGACTTCTACCTTCTCTGAACAGATTCTTATCAATTGCGCGGTATCGTGAATACAGCAGTAAAAAAAGTTATCTTGTAATAACGATGCTCTCATTATCGAATAATTAAACTCGTGTAACTTTGTTCTATCCAAGTAATATTATATCATCATCATCATTATCATGTATTCCAGGCTAATTGGAAAGCGGATAAATAAAAATTACGGGCTGGTATAATATACGAGACCATTTAATTTTCAGTCGTGGATCGGATTTTGAAGCGCACAATGATAATTGGTAATTACCTCAATTCTGACGTTCAGATCTCATCCACGATACAAAATGTTCGTTTTTGTCACGTTAAATCTTTGAAATTTGATTTTCTCTGTAATAAATCACTTACAATTGTGACAATAAACAGTAAAAACTGGGTGGGGCGAAAAGAGTCCCTCAATGCCTGCCTTTGATACAACTTGCTGCAAAGAAGTGTATTTGTTGATGATTGATCGATGGCAGGGAATAAATTTCTTTATAATCCTTGAAAAATGGACGAATGAACCCAACAGATACGGATGTATTTTTCCGTCCTCTGAGTACTTCAGTTATCATGCCTATATAGGTCAAAAAAATGTATTACTCTGACAGCTTATCACCGAAGGTGTGAAGTCGACGGAGCTAAGGCACAAGCAATCAGGAGGTGAACGGCTAACGAATTAACCGTTCCGGGTTTCGTTGTGTGTATATGTTATGTGCGTGAATATCTATGTATATATATACATATGTTTAGACATTTACATGCCACAGTTGACGTCTGAATTAACAGCCGGTAAATCTGCAGGAGCTTAATACGTTCAGACGGTGCTGGTTGGGTTACCTAATACCACCAGTAATACTAACACTAATACTAATACTGATACCAATACTAATACTAATAGTAATACTCATACTAATAGGAGCCCCGAGCAATGTTGAGGCCGCGGGGCCAACTCCATCTAAGTGAGTTAAGCTCAAGTTAACCTCGAGAGCAAGCAAACCCCTAAGCCGACCTACGCTGATGCCTCGTATCTCGCCCAACTAATTATTATCACCAACGGTTCGAGCTAGATTGATCCAAGATTTTCGATTTTTCATGGATAACTGAATGCCGCCCAAAGACTTCCTCGTAGTCTCGAGATCGGAGGATGAAAACAGGACGGGAAGAAGGTTCCTCTTCGATCTTATCTTCTGTAATCTCAAATCAGGAAGAAGAATAAAGATGGCCAAAAGGTATTTTATCCAAGTCATATTCACGGCAAGGCTGTCGTACAGATGACTAACAGAAGTAAAAGTAAAAATATTCACGGTACATGAGACTTGCCATTTGTGGTGACCACCTGAAAACAGTATTTTCAAACTAAAATGTGACATTGAATGGAAATTTTGTTCAATAATTGACCATTAAACGACGCGGGGCTGATATAATAGGTAAAGAATAGATTGGCCGAAAAATGGCTAAGAGTTTTCTCTACTTTATGGCCATGAAACAGAAAAAATGAATCTTCAGACATTTTTAGAACATCTTTCATAGACAATTTTCTTGCTGTCTGGGTTTGACTCCGCACTTTGATTGCAATCGCTCCGAAATCCTATGGTATCACGTTGAAATCAATTGCAATCATTTTCCCCTTGGACTGTACTGCAACATTTCAGGCTGAATCAGCTGGTTCATCATCAACATTATAGCCCACGTAGAAATTGACTTTCAGATGTGGAAAACTGTCCAGGGACCTTCTTGGGCCCTCTCAGAAACGTCACGCTCTCCCTGTATCGAGGAAAAAAAATGATCTCGATTGTAGCATTGAGATTTTTTTTTGTACCTTGTACTACTGATTCCATATCCGAGATGAAGAATGGGGAAAGTAGCTTTCAGCGTCCATAAGTTAATAGCTGCCTGTAGGTAAAATTAAACGTGAAAAAGGCGTTCGTGTATTGTAATAATTAATCACTATGTCCGAGCAAGCCAGACTGCCATCTGATCCCTCTCACATTATTTTTGTTTTTTTTTTGTTTCATTTTTTATTCATCAGACTGAACGTGCACCTTGTGGCACAGACACCAAAGTATACTTTTCACTCGTTTTTCCCATGTGGTCACTGCAGCCTGTAAGATTTTAATAGTCCATTATCAATATTCTGCGTTGTACAAGAATTCAATCCTTTCCAAAAGGCTCAATTTTCAATCAGATTATTTCCAAACAACAAATGGAACCCTTCCAAATTGAATGAAGGAATCGAGGAAAGGAGCCGGCTTATCCCCAGGGTCTACGATCACCTCTGCAGCTCAATCAGATAGTAGAATATCTTCTCTGACAATCGACTGTCCTTTGAATCCCATTTCGAGCTAATCTAGAGCGAATTTGAGACATAAGTTACAGACGATTTGACGTATATAGCTTAATGGCAGATAATAACTAGGATATCACTTCTTCTGAAAGTGACTGGGACAGAACACAGATTTGCCATCCTACCTTCGGATGTTTCCACTCTTGTCGTCTACGTTCACGTGCACAGCAGCTCAGGTGTTATACATTAATTAATTTACGACCGATGTTACTGGTAGTAAGGTTGACGCAGCCACAAATCGTGCAGGTTTCGTCGACAACGAACCAGCGTTTAAAAAACGGCTCGCATGTCTCGAAACCCGGACGTCTGCGGCCATATTATTTCACCTCGTCGTCGATTCTCGTCGATTTGAACGAAAAATTCGTGGTCTGCAGCGAGCCCGAAAAATCTTACAGTTCCAAATTTTATCTGAAATCAAGAGTTTGGCAAAGCCACCGCGATTCCAGAGACGAATTTCCGGAGATACAAATCGTCGGACAAAAATTGGTAAAATGTTGCTTCACTAACTGAACTGTTAATTTTCGGGGTGATAAGAAAAAGAAAAAAACTTTTCTTTTTCTGTAAGAACAGTAGAGGAACGGGAAGTTAAAATAACAGAATCATGATGGAAGGATATTAAATGAGAACTTTGGAAGTAGTTTCTGTTTGGTAGTTTTTTTTTTCACTTTCGCCTATTTCGTGTTTTATTAAAATAAATTTATATCTCTATGCGCGGAATAGAACGAGATTTCATTTCATTCCAAAAGATCCTGTAACGAAACACCGTCCGACGTACCGCACCGCATCGCGGCGACCCTTACGCCCGAGGGTATATTGACTTAAGTATAAATTTACTACCCTTACTCTACCGCCACGCCTAGCCCAGCCACAGGCTCGGTCTCAGCTACCTTAAACCTACAGAACCACCCCCGGTACCCCTACCATAATTAAAATCCGAGGGGATGAAGAGGGTGGCGGCACGAAGTAAGGAAGGTAAGGAAGCTCGGAAGACCATTTGAAATAATTCTCTAACTGCTTCGACGACGGTTCAGCCTGTCTTCGGTATATTTTATACCGAATGTTGTCATTTCCGCGTTCAAAGATGCGTATCTACGGCTTTTGATAACGATCGATTTTCTTCAGAAGAAATTCATTATTGAACGTTCGAAAAACGATACCGAGGAAAATGAACATTTGATAGCTGTGTCGCATTGTTTTATCCAAACAATCGTTTCTCAAGAACGTACGGGACAAAGAGAACCTGGAGTATCCGATATCCTTACCGTCACCTCTGGCAGGTATCGGAAATTCGATCCTTCGCCACAAGTGACGGAAGAAGGAAAAATCCAAGGCTCGATCCATCAACCGAAATTAGAGGCTACTTCACGTGCCGATACGACTATGGATGCCCATCTGAGGTAAATCGACGTTATGGTTATGTATGAGCGAGCATGCTAACGATATATACCGTATCTGTTGTCTAAGTATAGACACATGGAAGTGGATGGGCCACACGGTCTGTATATTCAAAGCAGTTAGTTACTGTCTGATCACAAGGGTTGCATACTGGAGGTTTGGTGTTGCGGTACACTCGGTAACTGCGTTATAGTTTCCCTATATCACACTGTACCACACGCTAGTTAAGTTTCTATAGTTTGCGCTATACCGCGTCCCAGTGTACTTAACATAATTAGAATATTCTCTCCGCCTTGTACACGTCTCACAGGTATACCGAACCAACTAGGGTCCGGTGATGCATCCTGGAGGCCACCCATCGTGCAAAAGCTCGTGTCGCATCACTTTGGTATCTAGACATTCTAGACGAACCAGACCATCGATGATGCCACCACTCCGCAATCGAAATTAGATTTTCACCAAAATTATCCAAGTTTGTTACAAACAACAAATGTTTCGTAGTCCAGAATGTCACGGTTATTTGGCCATTTTTTTTCTTGCTCGACTGACTCGATACGATGCCACGTGTCCATATGGGTGTCATGTGTACATGGCCCGAAGCTGTAGATGGATTTTGGTAGCTAGTTAATCGGAAACTGATTGAGGTGGTGCCCTGACTGAGGTCTTGTCCGGTCGCCGTCGTTATCACTACAGAAATTTGCACCATCCTAGTGGCTCTGGTGTCCTGATCTGAATTTTTTAGAATTTGAAAGAGTATTTTATTTTTTTATTTTTCAGGGTTGGACTAGATCCTTTTTGCTCCCATTTTTTCGTAGTCCTAATCTAGACTAGTTCGAAAAATGTATCTACCTGTCCGAAATATAATCTGCAATTATGCGAACATAAAAATTTCCACAACTTTTTTTTTCAGTATGATATTGACAAAATTTCTTCACAAATTATGAATGCCTGATCGGATTACTTATTCTCTTTGAGTTTAAATTCGTTTCGCTCTTATCGCTCTTGTATAAAAGTATTTTCTGGTATTTTGTCGTATTCCTTAATAGGCTGGCAGTTAGCTGCGAACGGAGCTTTTTCACGTACCCAGCTTTTCCTTCCTTTCACTACTTTTACTTCAGGCAAAGTTTTTCAATAGGTAGAAGCTACGTATAGGTTGCAGTTCTCCATTCTCCTATATTCATTGGATTTAGAGTCCCCGCAAAATTCTATGGGGGTAAAATTAATCAAATAAAGTTAACGCAAAGCACATTCTTGGATCATAATTACATGCGAATCGATGTATCCAAAGTCTGTGTGCAGTGTACGTACTTAGTACATCAATTAGTTGTTCAAAATTACCCATCAACCTCTCGTTTAACGACTACAGACGACCATGTGGTACCAATTAGCGACTATAACGTAAAGATATTTCGCAATTCCGTTAATAACGATACCGCCTTGGAATATCGTAGGAGCTTGTGGCAAGTAGGTTCAAATATCTGCTCGCGTATGTGATTTATAGTAGACGCAGGGTTGTGACGCGTCGTGGCGATGGCAGACAGGCACGTATATGAAATAATTAGATTTCATACTAAAACGTCAATAACCATGTCAAACCATTATACGCCGCCCAGGCGACCAGGCCTCCACGCGCATTTAATCGAGTTACCAAACAACTCATTTAACCAAATTATTGCTCTCCCAGAGCTATATACCGGCTTTCCACCCTATTTTTTTCAAACAAAATTATAAACCCCTTTGAAAATAAAATTTATACAAATGGGGGCAACCAGAAAGCTCGCGGCGAAAAAGCTCTTCGATCGTAAAGAATCCAAGAACGGTATATACGAGCGATTAATACTCGAAAATGTTGTCTTCTAGAACTAGAAAAACGGCCCAGTCCCTGAATTTTTAAGGATATCAGTCGAGGTTAGTTCCTTTTTGATTAGAAAACTATAATTCAATTAATCATTTTTAATCGGAATTTTATCAGGGACTTTTCAGAGACGTCCGAGGTTGCAGTTTTTTTTTTTAATTGTGTTGATTCCAACAATTGTAGGATGAGGACTTATAATTTCTATAGATGCAGTAAATATTTATTTCGAAAAAGTGGATGGTCTCTGTTTTAACGGAATATGAAAGGTCCCAGTATTAGACCCGTTCTAGCTCGTCTGTCACACACTTTGCAGCCACTTTTATCCTGCACCAATGAATCCTTCTTACTTTAGATTTTCGGCTATAAAGTAGACTAAATGGTCAAAATCGTCTCCAAAATGATTGTCATAAATTTTCTACTCTGTGAGCTTGATACTATGTTCTATGAATCGAAAGATATGACAGTGAGTCGTTCCTCCTCCTCCTTCCACTAGAATTTCTCTATGTATGGGAATTAAAGATCGTCCAGAATCGAATGACCGTGGTAACTGGAAAAATGAGAAACAATTACGGTTTGTTTTAGTCAATTCTCGTTAGGAGAAAAACCACGAATCGACATCAAAGGTACGTCCTTTCCACCAACTGGCTACAGAACGACATAAACGTGAAGGTACAAACCAACGAACGTGGATACCTAATTGTTAAAATTGAGTTCAATCGAATCATACTATATCTCACTATGCCAAGATTGAAAAAAGAAAAAAGTGTTCGATGCAAAAATGGCCAAAGTTTGAATGTTTTAAAATATTCTGATCCACGAAATCGACGAAGGCTATGTACACTTTGTGTGATCAAGTCCTACAATCAGCCTTGTCTGGTGTTACCAAACGTTCGATCAGGTAAGGTGATAAAATATTGTCTCGATTTTCAGTCTCAACGTCAAACGTCACCGTTTCGAAACAATGCTCGCGACTCCGCGACGGTTTCCGTTTCTGATACAATTGTACGTCCCACTAAGGGCAGGAAAATACGTCTGCGAAGTATATGAGCTTGCCTACATGCGACTCAGATCTACAAACACATTGATACTGGTTATGTGGTTTCACCGGTACAACCACATCTACGTATTATGAACATCGACCGTATCTGACGGCTCGTTTTCAAAACCCATTGTCCTAAGCGTACAATATTGTCAGAACTTTGGAAGGCATCTCATTGTTCGACAAAATGCAATGCGAATAGTATCTCATGTTTCGTTACTGTGCCAGGCGCCCAAGGAGATTCGAAAACATTTCGCAAACCCCCGTTCGATTTTTCTGTGAAATGTTTCAAATTATCTGAAAGCTGATACTATACATAGACAGCTAATCAAATCCTGCTCTCAATCGACGTCAACTTCTCTGATAACATCCTCTCATACATCCAGGGATTTTCGGGATCTCTGAATCTAAAAAAGTACCGAATTCAGGATGGTGGCTCCGATATGAATTTTGTAGAATTTTGTTTCCCCAGTTTTGACTCTGAGGTCAAATTTTCAGATTTCTAAGTTCAGTCGACAACATGAGGTTATATTATTGTCTTTTTTTCCACTTTATACAAAATGTATGAAAACCTGTAGCACGCGGAATCCTGAGTTTGAAAATTGGAAATGAAAAATAGAAAATAAAATACACCTAGAAGAAAAAAAAATTAACAGATATAAAATTATCAGTGAGGCTGTGAAAAAATAGCTGACGAAGAACGTGGAAGAAAGTAATTTATTCAAGTTTTAACTACTGCTGGGTTTTCCTGTCGAGTAGCAAAGGAGGAGTTTGATAAAGTCTCGCGCGGGTGCAAGAATGAATTTGCGAAGCGTGGGGGAAGATGAAAGGTTGAAGGACAAAAAAAAAAATAATAACGTGGACAAAAAATAAAATAATGAAAAAAAAGATGTACAGAATACGAAGAGACGTTCTCAGTGCTCACTGCAGGAATGAAAAGTTTTCTCACACAAAGTGCGAAAATTAAAAACAATCTACTTTCTAAATTATTATTTATATACGTGGCTAACTTTCTCTCGAGTTAAAATTCCGACTTTCTCATTTGAATATTGTGCATAAAATTCTCGAATACAAAATTGTTAAAAAAATTGTTTTATAATTTGGGATAATTTTTGACGATTCTTTCAAGTTCTTCGTTCAATTAAAAAAAAATCTTTGTCTGCAGAGTAATCGTGAAAATGTATAAAATAATACTGGGGTAGAGAACCTCATTAAATTTAATCGTTCTTAATTATTTTTAACAACTTTTTTTCGGGATGGTATTGAAAACCGTAAATCCGCATCGATGATTTAACCAGAGATACGTAAATCCCGTAAGCGATTCGGGAATTTAATGCTTCTGGATTTGCTTGAAGTGAAATTAAAAATTGAGGGACCTGAGTAATCGTTCTGATATCAATGAACCGTTTACTTCAATCACTATACTTTTATCTTTCTTCGGTCGTCCGATGGCCGTTGAAGAATCCCTGGCTTCTTCTGCCCTCCTCATCAGACTCAGTCTGTCGCCCCTCAATTCGGTCTTATTTTTCCTCCGACCTATTTCTGCCAGCTTGTTTCTAATTTAATTAAACTTCTGGAAACTAGACAGTAACGAATTTAGATATCCAAAAACGTATTTGACGCTGCATCCGTGTTTCTATATGTACACGAGATACGCGAATCTGTGCAAGAACTTCCTGACAGACATTTACTGTTGGCAATGAATTAAAACCCGCCCTGAGTTCTCCCCGCAAAATAACCTCGCGGTTTTAATCAAAAGAAAATCGATTCGATCCTTTAATAAGATTCAATTCACCCCCGAAGACAACGAGAACGGGGAGAGCTATCATTTCAGATAACCACAATTATTATTCATTTCGAGGCATTTGGATCCTCAAATATTCAATCTCTACCCTCTTATATCATCGGAGGGAACAATTATTCGGGGTATTTTTTCACTCATATCAGATGAACTGAACTGCGATTCATTTATTAAGATCAACGAATTCGGACGTCATCTGTACCACAGCGTGGGAAAAAGGCCGGAGAAAAGGGTCCATTTTAAAACTTGAATAAACCCTGAACGAGAGAAAAATCAAATTTTCAAAAGGTCACTGAGAATTCAACAGGAAAAAAACCATTTTCGAAAAAAACGGTATTCCAAATAAAAATTCAAAACTTCGAGAGGTTTTGTTGTTCTTTAACCTAAAATAGGTGGAAAAATGTGAAGTGTAAACTAAACTTTACTAGTCGTTGATAACTAATTTTTCGTTATCTCAACGACCTTATAAAAACTTGTTTTTCGAAAGCGAATGAAATCTAAATCGTAAACGGGAATGGTGAAATTGAAGCTTCGTTCTTCAACTACATTCGGTGGAAGAAAGTTTTTTGAAAATGTATTCGCGTTCTAAAATGATCAATATTGAAATTTGATTGCCTATATCTTCTGTAATTGTTACTTTCTACAAATATAAAGACTTCTCCATTATTTCCAATTAGTTACCAATATTATCGAAGGCACTCATGAGGATTTGAAAAAGAAAATTCTAGGATAAAGATAACTTTCCTTGTCGCAGACGTATTGCAATGAATCAAATGAGGGTCGTAGAAACGTTTTGGCCCGAGATCCGTTGGTAATGAAAATCAGAAGTTACATATCCAAAAGCGTTTCGAGGGTGGCCGAGTCAAGTCGGAGCCAGCGGTGAAGAGTTGGAATAAATTTGTGAAAATGGCCCCCTCAAAACGTGAAATGCAAATGTCTGCGGCAATTTGAAATTTTATGATTCTAAAACTCGGTTTCGCCTCCTTCGCATTCAGACATCTTGCAGGCCAAGCGTGCAGGGGTCCGGAGCCGGAGCCGGAGCCGCCTTGTCACATTTGCTTTTAACGTCCTTCTGAAAAGTCACCAACGTTCTCTGGGACGTCTGCAGGAGTAAAATCGCTTCCTGTGAACTCGAATGCTCCAGGGAGAGAGAATTCACCTCACGTTACCTCAATTATTTCTATGTCGAGGACCTCGGAGACCGGAAGTCATCCGCCCTCCGAGATCTATATCACTGGACCGGAAATGCCTCTCTTTTTCCTGACTTGAATTATTTTTATATCGTACGATTACCTCGAATAATTATTTATTCTTTCGTGAAATGTGAGCCCGAAAATCAGGTTCGTTAATTCTATAAAAATTCTATCCGGGTTGGAGGGGGCAAAAATTGATTATCAAGGTTGAAGGAGGAACACTCTACTGATATATTGATGAAAAAATTGCTAATCCAAAAATGCTTCCTTCGAATATTGAGATTAAAGAAGGCGAAGACCACCCTCGTATATTAAAAGGAGAAATTAAACCCACGGTAATCCGAGCGCTGGCTTCAATAAATAATGTCGAAGTACACACGAGAAGCTTATGATACAGAAAGAAAGGAGTGTAAAAGAAATAAAAATAAAATAACCGGTGTAAAGATAGTTGACTTTTTTATTAGCTCTTCTAAATGAAATATAGCCGGGGATAACGAGACAAAACTGGGAATGAGCTAACGTGGATTTTCAGGGGAAGAGAGGGGCTGTCGATTGTTCGCTTCGTACGGCTTACACCCCGGATCACGGACCATTTACTGCTATTTTATCAGAGGGATTAACCCCTAATTTTTTCGGATGAAATAGTAATGGTGGCTACGCAATTTATTGGTTTCCGATTTCAACTGGATTTAACAAGAATTCATGAACCGTGAGTCTAGCGACTAGCGTAACGGACGCGGGAAAAAAGAAAAAATTTGAATATCACAGACAGTAAACCGAGTGTGCGGACCGAATTTAATCAACAAATATTATAAAATTTATTCAGCTTTGCAGTAAAAGTCTATGAAAATCCAGCGTAATAAGACCAATCCAATTATCGCCTCAGCTTTTATAACAATTAACGCAATTTTAAGTACACTGAAAACATGATCGTCCCTCTTCCAAGAATTATATAAATGAAATTGAGGCATTGTCTGATATCCCCAAAAGGTCAGACACTGGGGCTTACTTGACCTTACTTGAAACCAGACGCGCTGGACTGATAATAGGTTGGTGAAAAAGATGAGATGATATCCTAAAGCCGTGGACACTGAACGCCGAACACTGAACCAGGAGCATAATAATTTAGTATGCATTGCAGGCGAGCTGGTATTATTATACCAGACTACCCTATACATTAGGTATATATTACATTATATTCAACGAAAGGGATTTTCTGGTAGATAGTTCGCAGCTATTACCTTCTCTTCCTGGTGGCTAGCTTCTCTCTGCCCATCCCTGCCCAGTTACCAGTTCCCAGTCTCCGTAAAGCCCATGTGCTTTTCTTCTCTTATATATATATACGACCATCGAGGCACATATAAAATGGTATTTACCTGAATGCGTTGGTAGGCTCAAGCCCAGATAGCAAAGGGGTTGTTCTGGCTAAAATTGCCTCATGGCAAATAAAATGAAATTTTATTTCAAGCTCTGCCTTTAATTTTATAGTCGATTCTTACATATATATCTATAGGTGAAAAAGAGACTATTCCTATTACTGTATACGGTGACATAAAATTTAACCGCGTTATCTATCCACTTATCTACTTCCACTTCGGGTCAAACTGCATGTAAACCATTACACTAATTGTTTTTCCAATTGCCAGATATTTGATTCCAGAACGTGGAAGCTTCTCTAAAAGCTCAAACCTCTAGTTAGTTTGTCAGCTGAGGCCAGAAAAGTAGTTGGATAGACTGACCACAGGGGTAGAGCGAACCACGAAGATTGATTACCCGCGAGAACCGTAGGGGGGGTGTTGGGTAAGGACATGGTTTTATCGCCTGGTTTACGCTCATCGTTTTAATCTACAGAACCTTAGGGGCATTTGGTCGGAGTGGTCACCCGGGTTTCATTTGTTAAATTGCTTTTCCAAGATCCTCAGGCCAATTAGGTTTCGCGTCATTGCTTGACGTTTTACAGTATTTGAGAAAATTAATCCTCACCGAATATTCTCATTTACCCAGTAGCGATGTCTCTGTCTGGAACAATTTAGGCACGTTATACGATATACCTATATATCCGATCCCCATTTCCGGGGATCCCCGCAGCCGTTAGCCTCGTAAAGGGCTCATTGCTTTTTCTAATCTCGGGGCTAGCCTAGAGGCTAGAAGCTTAATCTACAGTATATAGACTTTTAAGCAGCAATATGTATGGACGCTGCTTCATTTTCCGTACGATGCAACGCTAAGCAATAATTATAAAACTACGAACTACATCGATTAATTTATCTGCTTTATCGAGGTGCTGCTGCTATGAAAATTCTGAGTCTCTCTGAGATCTCATTATCCCTCTGGACTCCGTTTTTTTTTCAGATTGGAGTGCTGATGGTATGCAAGAAGTTTAGTCGTTGGTTGATAGAAAATTGGACGATGTTTTAGGTTTTGTTTTATGGTAAAAGTTGAGTTTTTTTTTCTCTGGGCTACCACCTGAAATTTCGAACGAATATAACGATATCTTGGATGGAGAATTCGGTTGATTATCGGCTGTAATTTATTACCTTTAGTTTAGACAAAGTTAGTTTTCGTTTGTTAGAATTAGAGAAGAACAAGTTTATCAAGTTTTAGATTAAATTACAATCGCTACGAGTTTGGAATTACTATTAGTAACTATCACAATTAGTTATACGGTTTAGCATAAGTTTAGTTCCACCGGGAACTACTAGAGATTTTCGTCTTCAAACTACCTTAACGCACTCTCCACAATTCTTAGGGAAATCTCAATTTAAATTAAATGCTGCGGTTTTTAATTTAAACTCAAATTGCTAGTGTATCGGTTTGATAATAATTACAGGTATCGGAATCGATGGCGAGCCCTCCTCCCCTCCCCCCCTAAGGCGAAACTTTTCCGAGGGTGATATACCCGGGGATATATACAGCATCTAATTGCAATTACGTCATAATTAAGGGAGGCGCGTTAATTAAAGATTAAGATACTTTAACGTTAGAAACTTGGCTTAAAAGGGACACCCGCATTTCACGAGGACCCAAAGACGTCGCGAAAGTGTTAATAAAGTCTCTATGCCATAATCCCTCCATAATCTAGGCTTAAATTTTCTTGACATTCAAGGAAAATTCATACTTTAGAAATTATGAACGAGATAACTTTAGCCGGAATAATATATTTGAATCTCGCCGATCATCAAGATTTTGTTAAGAAAATTGTCACGATCGTTCTGAATGTTGAATGATTTTTATTTGAAAATATTCAGAATTTTATATCATAGATTTGGCTGGCAAAAATTAATAACCTCTATAATTGCTGAGATTCTTCACTGAAATTCGGTGTGTATACTGATTTTGCAAGAAAGCATTCAGAATAGAGAAAAAGAAATCGATAACCCCGATTCCTCCCATAGAACGTAAAACTTTTACAGCAAATGATCGTTAACGTTATAGTTGTTCGATAAAATCTTATTTTTCAATGCGACGAAGTGCCAATTTTCTTTTCCATCGTATTCCGAAATGGTATACTGTAACCTTGTCTGTGTCACCCCTTAATTTCAGGGGTTATTTAAATGGAATCGTCGTAAGTGAATGCTATATCGAGACCTTTCATGGCTTGGTTTTATCCTGTTCTCTCTATTATTTCCAATCACGCTAGTCTGTGTGTCCCTGTAAAGAAAACGAGGAAAGCCTTTGAAATTTATTGAAGCTGCAAAAAGTATTTCTACTAATTATTAAACAAAAAAGTAGTTTTCAGTTCCTAGTTTTTAGTTTTCCAGTAAACTAGCAAAAAAGTGGAAGAAAAAAAAACTAGAAGGACCGAACTGAAGCTAGCGCAAATTGAGCTTACAATCCAATCAGGCACCCCGCTCCTCTGTCTACCCTCGAAGGCTCGCCGTGAGCGTGAGGACCGGGATGGAGCTGGAAGTGGATAGAGGATGGGGTGGAAACGGGGTGGAGAGAAAAGCCAGCGATATCATTCGAGGGAGGCTCCGGACAGAGATAGAAAATATTCTAAGTACATTTTTGATGGGATTTTTAAATGAGCCCCAATTGTGTTAAACAGCGCCCTGGGCTATCCGCCTGACTTAATACAAGATTTTCTTAAATAACATTTCCGACTTTGCAATTGCCGAGCTTCAGAGACGCGGGTCGTTTGACTTATACCTGTAGACAAAGTTGGTTCTTTTTTTTCTCCTCAACTTTAAAATACTCCATTAAAATAAAACTCTCAGTTTATTCATCCCATCCCCCAGAGGTAGAGGTAGAGGTGGAGGTTTAGGTGTCAATTAACCGTGCCATTTTCTATCTACATGGTGCAGGTCGATCGGCGCCCGTAGCACAGCCGAAGGTTCAAAAGGTGCTTTTGATTGATACTATTATCAGCCAGACACGTGTCGGATACAGGGATTGGGGGTGGTTCTCTTCTTTTTTCCAACCATTTATTCTTTGGGCTATTCGAGCCTTTCACTCTCCGCGTGGGAATACGCATAGAACCAAAAAAATAAAGAATAAAAAATGAATGACAAAAAGATGACTTTGAGATGATGCGCTTTTTTTTTATTACGGAGATATATGAAACCGTTTTGGAGTTTAATCGCATTTCGTGTATGACTGGATCGAAATTCAATTATAACGAATCAAGTTTTTGACGCGTTGCCGACAAAAAAATTTATTCGGTATGACGTACTGAAACATTTATCGCCTCTCGTCAGTCGCTTAATTTAATCGCGCAGCAAAGTTTAACGAGTCAAAATTAGCGTCTACCTATTTTGAGTCTTAAAACATTCGAATCTAAATCTTCGTCAACAAATTGCTGCTCGATTTCATATTATTAATAGCTACTTATTGAATGAAAACTTTTAATAGTCTGGGAATTTAATCACGGTAAGAGCTTAATTGGCACTTAATCTTGGTAACGAGGTGTTTAGGTTCCCTAACAGCCCCTACGTTAATATCGGCCCGCAAGTCACACCCTTTGAACATAACAACCTATTTTCATAATCGAGGTGTACGGAACGCCTGCCCTATAAATAAAATTCTCATTCTCAATCTCGATATATACGTGCTTGTTGAAACTTCAATTTCAAGACTGTTTTCAGAGCTTTTATATTCAATTTTCTCGAATATTTTTCTTTCAACAATCATTCTTCCCCCAATCGAAGATGAGGGTCTTGGGTCAGGAGAAATTACACGAGAGCTTGCAGTGTATTAGGTCCCTCGGAAGCTCTCTGATAACCGGAGCATGAAATTCGTCTTTTTATAAGACACTTATCAGAGAGGGATATGGTCGTAAAAAGTTCGAGTCTGATCGGATATAAAAAGTATTCGATCTCAATAAATTGGGAGTTCGAAAGTATCGATGAATTGACAAAAGGTATAACCAGCTCTTGAACCAGATCCCCTTGATGTTGCCAGGGAAATCATATGTCTGTATTAAATCAGCCAATTTCACGAGTTCTCCGATTCCTGAGGATCACGGTCCGCGAGCTATGTCTTTGCCCAAGATTTTCAAAGCCCGATAAAGTAGCTTTCGATAAATTTCAAAATGAACTTCTTAGTCATTTTGTTTTTTTACAATTATGAACTTATGAAAAGTCGATTCAAAGTTCGGATTGAGGATGAAGAAACTTACCTCCGCCATCGGGAATTAGACAGATTTTGCACGGATTACTGCGGGTACCATGGATGGTCCAGATTAAAAGTTTGAGATTTCACAGAAGTTTGTAAAAATTGAAAATTGTGCGAACCTTTTCCAACCCTTAGAGTGTTTTCTAAAAAAGTGTCAAGTTCAGAAAGGGGTTGCGGTTATCACGAAGGACTTCGACGTGTTTGCCTTCGGAGGATTGGCGCGCGACTGACTAACTGGGGCTACCCTGGGCGACCATCAACCCTCGCATGGTTCTCTCCCTTTCCTCTCTTCAGCCCCGTTTCGCCCCCATTTTCCACCCCTGTCATCCCCCACCCGATAGACGTAGCTTCTCTCTCAGTTTCGCACTCTGCCCTCGTGTCTCGTTTCTCTTCAGCTTCATTACAACACCCTTTTTGCTTCCAGCTTTTCCCGTCCACCACAAGTTACTTTTTTTTTCTTCTTTCTTTATCACTCTGCGCTCGCGGTAACGGATGCGCGCGCATAAAGCTCCGCTTGCGGTGAGGCCCGACACCTCTCAACGCCTCCGCGACCTTTCCTGCACTCCCCACTTTTTCAAATCCTCGACCAAGGGTCGCGAAAATGTAAAATTTTCCCGAAGTACTTCCGGCTAGAAGCTTAGCTTCTTCTCCGTAGAATTGGGATGGTGGAATATTCCTTCATTTACTGGAAAAAATTTAAGACCTTATATTCA
Organism: Euura saliciscinereae; assembly: GCA_018420115.1. Taxonomy (NCBI): domain Eukaryota; kingdom Metazoa; phylum Arthropoda; class Insecta; order Hymenoptera; family Tenthredinidae; genus Euura; species Euura saliciscinereae. The sequence goes on along the minus strand of JAFFZH010015586.1, from coordinate 82,605 downwards.
AAAGTTTTCCGTTTGAAGATCAAAGACATGTGGGTGTACGGATATTGCTCCTTCCTGGTACTTATTCGAACTCTGAACTCTGAGAATTTCTTGAACGATATTTTGACAAGTTCGAAGAAGTTCGTTAACTTGTACATTACGGTGTGCCACGAATTTTTGAGAATTTTTTTTCGTAATAATATTATTGGGAAGATCCTGTTGGGTGTTACGATATTTTCCACTCGGCCGGATTCAGTCCTTTTATCGCCGATTACCTTGCTTCTTCATAATGAACTTTGGGTTCTGTTCCTTCATCGATCTGATTCTAATTTAATACCCACGCAAATAGTCGAAAGGACCGAGGATCTAGACCCAAAAGTTATGGTCGGATGGACGGACAGCATTCAAAGCTTGCTAAGGGTTAAGTTTGTTCACAAACTACTAAAGCTTTGGCACAGTTTATGTTTTTCCCTCTCGGGTCTAATCATTTTGTCAAAAAAAAAGAGAGAAAAAACAATAAAATACAGGCACTGTCGAGTCGAGCCAATTTTCAATGTACTTCTACCTTCTCTTTTATTTCGGAGCTTCTTCATTAGGATTGAACGAATTTTTACCTCATTTGAAACCAAATCAAGTTGAACCGATTTTCGCGGTTCTTGTGGTTTCTCATTTTATTTCGGAGCTTTTTACCCGGGATTTAATGAATCCAGTTTAAATTTCAAAGAACACTTCAACAAGGTTGTCGAATTGAAGCAATTTTTCTTGGGGATTTGTGGCTTCCAATTGTCTTTTGTCGCTTGTATTTCAAGATTGAGTGAATTTTGATTGAATTTCAAAAAGTCATGTCATCAAGATCGTGCTGGGTCAAAATTTATGAGACAAAGTGTATAAATCGAGGGTAGTCCAAGAGCGTCACATGGCTTGCGTATAAATAAGGTCTAAGCCTGCGCCACGACCTGTAATTACAACAGGACTAAGCCGGGTAGCCAGGATCAGTGATCCTTTATGCTATCCAGCGTTCAAGAACCTCACCGTGGCCGAAACCAATTTGGAATTAGTACAGGCATCGCAATAGAAAGTCTCCTCCGCACGCAATAAGAGACCGTATTATTATTATAAGCTGTTATAACTTTGCTCACTGGCTTCAACATCCTAAATATCCTCAACCATTCTCATTTCGTATCCAGGTAAGAGACGTAGACGTCTTTATGGATACATCATTACTTATCCTCTCTCATATTTTTCTGGCTCAATACGATACAAAAAGTATCGATCGTAGAAGGACAGAGATTTTTTTCTAATTGCTGTTTTGAGTTTTGAAAAACATATAGTAGAGCTCGTTATAAAGCAGGATATAAAGATAAACTGCCGTGAAGGATTGTTCAAGATGACAAAATGATCAGACTGATCCACATCGAAAACTGAAAAATCAATTACTCGTACAATTTTCAATATTTTCAGTTGAAATTTGGTGTGTTTTCTCAGTGTACGAGAACGTACTTAGAATTAATTTGACAAACGTTTGGGACCAATGCTTCTTGTGATTGCTTCATGTTGATGAAACAATAAATCAATCATGGGACGAAGCTTCCGTGGATTAGGTACGTAATACCGCATATGGGCAGATGTAGAGTGTCAGTAATCGATATTTAATAGACAAGAGTTCGTTTATGGATAAAGGGCGAGGCTCCGCACGACTGAACAGATATTTTCAATTCTCCATCCATTGATATTCGTTAATTGTATATCGATTTAGTGAAACTTGTGAACTGTTTTGAAAAATTAGTATTATAGTAATTTATCACGTTACTCTGCTCTTGATTACTGGATATTACTATTCAAATGTCTTTGTATACGTCAGGAACAATATTATGGTAATAGTCCAAACGAAGGAAGGAAGGAAGGAAGGAAGGAAGGAAGGTGGGATCAAGGAGATGGAAGATGAACAATGTCACGTCCAGAAGCACTCAGCTCAGTGGGGATCTGTACAAATGGACACTAAATACGCCGGCCCTTTCATTGTATTATTAGTGAAAGAGATGAGGCTCAGCATCCCGGGCGGATATTTAATTCAAAAAAATTATTTTCCGGACCTCAAATGTTAAAAAAAAACGAAAACTTCAGACAATCAAAAAAACAGAAGGTTATCCTCGCGAAGAATCGTTGACACGAGTCTCAATTTTGTTATTTCATTAATTACAAAATCATTGAAAAAAGGGTGATGAACTTCGAAGAGGATGAGACAATCCGTCACTTCTGGAGCGGGTAACCAAAAGAGAATAAAATATCACAAGAAACTAGAGCGTAAAATCGATTTCTTCCAATTCCAATTCTATCGTCCGTCTAGGTGCAGCGTAGTCAGACTCAGATCAAAGTCCCAGATCCTTTAAGGTCGGGATGAGCACTACAAAAGCTTTTATAGACTGTGTAAGGACTAAGCAGAGAACGAGATGGTAGAACGAATAGATGAGAATAGGTAAAGATACAAGGAAGACAGTGTCCCGGACGGCATTAGCTGTCTATTGTCTTTGTTGTCTCCACCAGGAAGCAGCAGTCAGCTGCAGTTTCATACGTTTAAAAACAGACTCAGACAATCTCTTGAGAGACTCTCGGTACCTGGACGGACGTCTACACAAGTATATAACGATTTTCGAATGAATAAAAGTGACAAAAAAGCTTCAGAAAATGACGAAAAAAAAAATGAATTCACTTTTTTGTCTCATAGTTACGCTGTGATCGCGGTTCAGTAGTTATTGGCAAAGATACAAAGATAATTGGTCATTCAACTATGAGGTTAAGCTCGTGGAATATGGCAAGAGAAGCAGTTTACAACGAACACTTTGAAGATAACCGTATGACCACTTTGAACAAATTTGCTTTGGGTTTTTGCACGGTACCAACCTTGTTTTTGGTTCACATTTTAGTTTACATCAAAAGACCCAAGCTTCTGGTCAATCCAGCCGTGGTTAAGTCGGGCTTTAACCGATGCTACGCTTGCAAAGATTTCTCTACTGCATACTAACTCATCGGTTTTCGAGTCGAAAGGCTGCAGAATATCCGAGTCTCTGAGCTCAATCATTATTTTGATTCAGAAATTTGATGAGCTTTCGATGATTCATTGAATAGATTCGATGTCTCGATGGTCCCGGTCAGGAAATTCCCAAAAAACTTTGGGATTTCAATGTTTTGTTCACAATGAGAAGAAAGCTCGATGGAAAGTGTTGGGAATTTGAAGAATAAGGGTAGACTGTGTCTACAGTTTGTGTAGAATCGATCAACACGGGTGTATAAATACTTCCGATCGGATAAATATTTAGTGTTATACATACATATGAGGTATCGGAGTGAAAGTTTACCTTTGGTACATAGGGTTATAGGTGGGTAAACGGTGCGAAGCGATTTACTTGGTGTGCGACGACACCCCGGGCGAACCAGTGGCTGTGAGCAAGCAGGTAGGCAATCATTCAGCGTGTGATCTGATTGCGAACGAACCAATTCGAGGGGCTCCAATATCCGAGTTGATTCACAAGGCGATTTTAAACCTGTGGCATCGTATCGACTCGTACGTATACCTCGGAAGCTTCAGCTCTATTCATTTTAATTTGACTCGATTGAATAGAAGGCGGTACAATGGTGTAGATTTTCACAATTATTCACATCAAAGAACGACATATTTTTTTTCGTACCGTAGATTGACGAGAGAAAAATTCTAGAAATGGGCTAAATTCACTTTCACTCAGAGATTAAACGTCAGCAAGTACAAAGATACACTTTATAAGTACACGGAATAAAAATCAGGTGATATATGTATAGCACTCGAAATAAATTCAGAATAAAATGACCGAAATGGTGGCCAATCTTTCTAAGAATTTCTATTTTTATGGATTTTTTCAACATTAATAGATGAGAAACTGATGTTTATACCGCGATTTCTGAGAAGGGCCAAAAAATGGTAAAAATATTGCAAAACTGACTGAAAGGTAGAAATGAAATAAGCGCCTCCAAAGCCTCAGACTGCGTAAACCAATCGTCAATCGTTCCGAACTACGAAATAAGTCATTTTTTGGACTACGGAATAAAGCCAATGAAATTTTGCAAAGTGATTTCAGTGTCGAAAAGAATCACACAGTCAGAGATTTTTTATTGTACTCTGCTTTTATCGGTATAAGATACTCGCGCGATGAGAGAAACTCTACAAGAAATCCGATTCCACTCGATCTAACGATCTTGAATAAAATTCGTCTTTTGACATCAGACAGAAATGACAGAAATTACGTCAGATTGCAGCTGTAGTCATGCCACTTAAAATTGGTGTGAGATATAAAAATTAGAAAATGCTGATACTGATTGACATATTTGAGTTTGGGCTGTTCGCCCATTTTCGTTACTCTGCAGTTCATCGTTACTATGAAAATTGGAAATAGAACCCAGGATTCAATTCTCATTGGTATAGAACTATAGATCGTAGGAGGTTTTAATGAGGGACGGTATTGTTAAGGGTGAAGGGAAGAGAGAGTAAGGGGTCGGAGCGACGAGACGTTGTTCGAAACTTTTAGGGTCCGGGGGGGTAACGCATCCCCACAGCTTTGCCACCTAATTAGACACCCTAAGCCGTTAAACATGCAATTTAAATCACTGCTCTCCCGCACGCGGCCTAATATACTTCACACTTCGATTAATCCCTGTTTGTCACTATCACGCGTGACGAATCCATAACTGGATGTATAATTGATGAAGGAGCTTTATCAACGTTCTTTAAATTTCCGTTTCTCTGTTTTCAGAGAAGAAGAGGAAGTTATTTTAATCACCCCGAAAATGAAGGGTTGAATTTTCACTTTAATTTCCAAATTTGCAAAATTTTGATATGGCGTATAAAATTGGTAATCGAAGTTTTTTTTTTTGGATTACTCATTACGAATCGGAAGTCAGATGTGCGAATTTTAATTCGAAATCTTATAAAAATTGGTACTCGGCGGTTTTTGGAACCACCGATCAAGGATAACAAAATAGATAACGGGAAATTGAAAGGGTGGCTTATAGGCTCGCTTGTTTTTCGAACTGTGATCGCGAAGGAATGTTGGACGCGGGGCATAAATTCGCTCCTGTAGGATTTGATAGAGACGGAAAGACACCGAGGAGAGCGAATGATCGAGTTGGATTCTCACCCAGGTCACGAATTTGCATGTCAATGCTATGTAATATAAATTACATGTAATTACCCTACCAGTGTTCCACAGAACTCATGAATTTTCTATCACCTATCTTCTATTTTATTCCACAATCGTTTATAATGTGACATCCAGTGTGTGGATGACGTAGACTGGTAAATTTCACTTTATTCAACGAAGGGCTGACGTAGTTTCATAATTTCAGTATAATAGCCTCAGAGCCCAAGGCGGGGAAACAAAAATTGCTAGAAATTCGACACGAAGCAGGATATCAAAAAATCCGAGAGGATTTATCAGGAATTAATTCAGTAAAAAATTGACAGCCATTTTTCTACCACTATTCCTTTTAGTGGGTAGAATTTTTGCGAATTTCTCTTCAAGCTCTTTGCAAAAATTAATAAATATCCTAGCAATCTTGAATCACCAGACATAATAATTGCAAAGGGTGAAGCAGGAAAAGTTTAATCGAACCAATAAACACCAGAGATAACCGAGCCAATCTTTAAACTTCTCTCAGACAAAGATTTTGCAGCAGTATAACTTTTTAGCCTGTAGTTGAGGCCAGTTTTGAACGTCTGTCCTAACTACCTAACAGCCGGAAGTTAAGTGGAATTGCGTCTGATGTTTACGCTTACAACTTGCAGATATCTTCCAGCTATGCGTTTATCACGTGCATAACGAGATTCTATATCCTATATTCCACTGAAAATGTTACTCGAAGATCCTGCTACCAGCGAGATAATTAGAGAAATATCACTTAATAAAGTTGTAACCTTAAGTTTGCCTTAAGGGTCGTTAGACGTACGGGTCGAGGAAGTGGTGGAAGCTCTACAAGAATCCTACAATAATCTGTATCCATATAATTTCAAAATAAAAATCCAAGAATCAAATAACGGGCAAGAGGTTGAAAAATGAATGAAATTTTTAAAGAAAAAATATCATAATTCCCGGAGTTCTAGTAAACGGAGAGAGCTTTTAAAGCGTTGGTAGAGCAGGTGTGAAAAAGTTTGTGAAAGAGTATCGTATTTCATTGAAGACACTATACCTACCGTTTCTTACGGTTCATTTGTCACACTTTTTATCTATTAAGGGTGCTTAGGAGTCTCAGTCACGGATCGATTGAGGCCCGACTCGATTTCCCCCGATCTGCTTCTGATCCTCGCCTTATCTGCGCCTGATCCCATTCCCAATCGGCGCAGGCCCCTCTCTCCCTCCGTTATCTCTATATCTATACGCACATCCGTCAGTTTTACAGTTCCAACGTTCAAAACAAGTGTTTGTTCAAAGCCCTCGCTGTTTCCATAAGGGTTTAAAGGCGCCGATGCCGGGGCAGAGGACCAAGAGGAGACGAGTCGGGAATGGTGAGACCGAGAGAGAACGAGGGTGCGGGGTGAGGGGCTGGATGACACTGATTTAGACGCTATAAGTCAACGCCGACACGCAATTACCCCCCTAGGTCTACCCACCCCGCCTTATACCCCAAACCCTAAAGTTCTTCAGCCATCCTTGTAGCCGCAGGCCTCGATGCCTGGAGGCCTCGAGGCCTCCTCCCCCCCTCCACTTGAACGAAAATCGCGAAAAAATGAGCCCAGAGATTCGCATTTCAAGAAGATATCGCGTCTCACGACGCGTCGTATTCTGTGTTACCTATATACATATACACGTGCGTAACGTGATGTCTACATTCCACGAAACTACGCAGCTTGTATTCGCATACATCAATTCAACAGATTCATATATGTCCGGCTTCAAGGGTCACGGGACAGTGAAAATTGAAGTGAACGCAACGAATCTATTTCCTGAGGAAAATCTTGTGCAGCGGCACATACCGATCTCTAATGCAATGGTACTGCCAGAAGGAAACTTGGACTTTCGTCTATACGAAATCCATGTCCATTATTAAATATACGCAAAATTTTATCTGGACGATGAACCAGTTTTGAATTTTACTAAGAATTGATAAATTGGTGGAGGGGCAAATATTTTTCTCTCGATATTTCAATTTGCATTGATGCATAATGTATCGTATCTTGAGAACCAATCACTGGATCAAGTTTTCAGCTCATTTTTTTTTTTTTTAGGGGGATGATTGAAGCTCTCTCTGAACAGAACTTCATTCATTGAGATATCGTGCTCGTAGAGCTTAAAGATAAAGTCTTCAAAAAGTGGGATTCTTACTCACGACAAAAAAAAAAAAAAAAAATCAGTGACTAACAATCAAATGGTTAATTCCATACACATATACTGCGTGGACATAAGACTATTCAGAGGAAGAAGAATGAACAGTGAAATATTTGATGGATGAATTTTTCAAAGAGCCAAAACTGTCCAAAATCCTAGGTGGGTTATGGGCTTAGAACGCGGAGCTCGCGGTCCTCGACTTTCGACTTTCGATCGGGCTCAAGATTGCCCCTGGGACCGAGTTAGTGCGGGTTCCTGTCATTCACCACCACCACAACCACTACCACCACGAGAATCTCGCCCAGGGCATAGGATCACGGTGTGAATGGGTTTTTTTTTCTAGAGGACGAAAATAGTAGATGAAAAAAATTTCAATTCGCTAATTTTCCTCTTCCATATATATACTTTTATGACAAATGATATTGAATTTATCTCTAACTGTCTGTGGGCTGTATAGAAAGGTGTCACGATCCAAGATCTACGCATCCTCGATGGTTCAGCTGGATAGAAGTTGTTCGGCTATTACAGGTAACCCAAATCCTCGAGATTCAGTCGAATACACCGGAGGGTTTGGCAGAACGGTAGTCGTACGGAGAACGTGGGGTTGAATTCGGATGGTTGAGGGGGTCTCGAGGGTGGGAGAGAGATGAGGAATGGCTGAGGGTGGAATTCAATTTCCATCCTAACCAGAGAGGACCTCGACTCACGATTCACCTCCCAGCTCTAGCTCAATACCACACTGTATCTCCTTTGCCACTGATAACCACTGATTTCACTGCCTGCTGAATTCATTTTTACATCATACTTTCATAGCATTCATCATCCAGCTTCATTCGACCCAAATTATAGTCGTTTCAAACGAACAATTAGCATCAGTCATTCTTTTTTTTTGAAAAAATCTGGTTACTCAGGACTGGCATCTTCTAGCAAGCTTTACGTTGAGCAAAGCCTTTGACCGCTGCTGGTAATGCAAATACACTCTGTGGTCCCTAGGTCTTCCCTCTTAAGCCACCCCATCAGCGACCCTTCTGACAGTCGCCAAGTGCGTGTGCGATGTGAAGACTGTCTGTCCACTTGATCCAGCGGATGACCCACATTCACATTCACATTCATGGTATTGCAGAAGTAGAGTAAAAAAAAAAAAAAAAGAAAAAAAAAAATAAGGGAGCACGCTGCTAGCAAGGGGTTGGTTAGCCACGCGAGGGAAAAGGGTTCGGTTAAACCGGCTAGAAGTGTGACCACTTCGGGTTCTGTCTGTTTGTCTAATTGCTTACTTTGCATAAAGGATTTAGTTTCGCACATGGGTATCCTTATACCTTTGTGACGTATACCGAGGCGGGGGATCACTACCCGAAGACGTGACGTAATCGCTGCTTGCCTGTTTGCAATTAAAAATCCGAAATGACCCGTGGTTTACAAATTTGGGTAATTTTCAATGAAATTTTTTCAGCGAGGCAGTTCTCGCAGAAAACAATGAATACGAAATGAAAAACTTTGAGATCTCCTACCTTCTCATCGTAGGAGTGTTCTTCCCTCGTGGAACGACCTGGAGATGATGTCACCTGGTCAAACTACACCCACGTACTGATGCTTCCATGTTGGAATAGCGGTAACAACGCCACATAAAATTCATTCGGAATAATTTAGAAACTATCTAGGTAACACACTACTGACTATGAATGCGATCTCTCATTCGTTCACGGAATTGGTTTGGCTCTGTGCCTTGTCGAGGTACCACCAGAGTTCGATAGAGCCAACCATGACGGGTGCGGCCTTCCGGGTGCCGACCGGAAACGCTCGCGGCTCCGTGATAATCGGTCAGACCTTGGACACAGTTTTTTATGCAGGCCTTAATGCGTTTTCTGATCAAGAAGTACCGGAGAACAGTTTTCACCGTTCATAATTTCATCACCATTTGATCTCAGGGGTGAAGATAGTCGAGTTTTGTTTGAACAGAACTGATCATCATTGATCCGACTGAATACCAGAAGATTTTGACACCGATTTTTTGTGAAACTGCATCCTAATCAAGTCCAGAATTATTATAGCAGAACGAAGAAGTTCATTTTTTCTTAGAATGCTTCAAAGTCGCAGTCCTTTCAGCCTTCATTGAATGTCTTCATCGGCTTATGGAAGAAGATCAATTATCAAAGACTTCGCTTTTTCTCGTTCACAATAAGATCGTAGTAAAAATCTAGTGCTTTGATATCAGGGTTTCACCGATGACAGTTTCACATTATTCTCCAACTTCAGTGATTAGGACTTAGTTCGCCAGTTGGAAAGAGGCTTAGCTGGAGGTCGTTATCGCGTGATGGTCATCGTCCTTTTGAAACTGTTGGGTTTGATGTCTATCCAAGATATTGCAAAGCGGTTAGGCATCTTCAAGATGAAATTTTGAGGGACTGATGACTCTATTGTACAAAATTGATCAATTGATCAATTCTGCAAAACCGACGTGTGTGTTCGCAGATCTTGAGATTTTCATCAGAGCAATCGCTATGCTACTGGAATCTAGTACTCCTACAGACAGAATAGATGCTCGATAAAAAAAAGGAACACAATGATGGTCGAAACATAGGAACTACAGGACAATGCATCGAGGGACTGAATGGCCAACAGGAAACACTTCCCATCTGAATTTTGAATGCGTGTGTCGTGTGACTAGCGAGGTGTGTCGATGAAACTAGCTGACTGAATTGACCGTAGCTGAGCGCATATACGACGTGTGTTAGAGTGCAGCCCGCGTGAACATTGCTACATCCGATTTATCGAAAGGGGGGGTGCCAGTTGTGTGGGTGTGCCACCCAACTTTACAACTTCAAACCTGAATCGTCAAAAAAATTTATTTCGTATCGATATTCACTCGGAAGGTATTTGAAATACGTTCTCTTCGCCAAGTTAGTCGAATGAAAAATAAGTAGTCCACACGATCTCTACATTTGGATGTTCGAAATCCTCTTCCGGTTCCTATTGCTATACAAAGAATCCTGTGCAGACAATAAATCTTCAGATTGTATCCGTCCGAATTCCGTGACTTTCCAGCATCGAACGATAAGAATGTAACTTTTCCTGATTATCATTCAATAAGATCGTAATTCAGTATTTTATAGTACCTATTCCGATCAAATTAGCAAAAATAGAAAAATCAATTGGTAGAGATCTATAAATTGCTGACTAAAAGTCCTGACCTCTAACTGGTCAGCTCGATCCACCGTCTTGAATAAAAGGTGTTTGAATTCAGTTTTTTCATCATATCTCGACAACTATGATCCCATCACCAAGGAGAGGATTTTACAACAAATGAAGTTGTTTAAATTCTCTATTACGAAGGTTCGATATGTCTTTTTCACAGGTCTTCAATGGTTTTTGTGTAATGTGAGAATTGCGTACGTATTCACTGGTGTATTAGAGAAAAACTATCAAAGATACGAGAAAAACGGATTGAACCTTTGTTGTAGAAAATTTAATAAGCTTCATTTTTTGTACTGACCTCCGTGACGATAGGATCAACAGTTGTCGAGATATGATGAATAAACTGAATTCGAGCACCTTTGATTCATGAGCTGAGATGGAGGTCCTCACTAATTCATAAATATTTACTAATTAATTTTTCTGTTTGCTATATTTTGATTTAATTTGACTGGATTACAGGTTTTTCTTATTTATGTGCAGGAATATGTAGACGGATTCTCGTCGACGTCGAGATTAAAACGAACGTTAAATCTTCTCGATCATCTTCAATCTGTGCTGAACCGCGAATTGATCCGGGAAATAAATACGTCGAAAGTTGATTGCAAATTAATATTTTTCAAAGATAAAAAACCGATCTTGGATAGCAGTGTTGGGCGTATAGTCAAGGCTATAAATCATCGCGAAATTCTACGGACGATTATCCTCATTCTTATCTTTGGCAAATGTTAAATCGTACGCTGATTGATTTGTGTACTTTACGAGTCCCGCTGAATAAAATCTTTTTGTTACGTTATTCAAGTACACGCGAACTCCAGAAAATCATCAAGGGATAATTTTCGATGGTTTGCATCCAATCATCATTCAACATTTTGCTGATTGATTTTCTATTTAAATACGACCACTTTGCATCGAATCACAATAGGCTGGCTAGAGAAATCGTTACTGTCCTATGGGCAGTGATCGATTCGGGAAAACTGGCGCATTTTCCCATCGTGAGTACCTAACTCAAGTTTATCTACTGACTAAAATGAACCAAGATTAGAGGAATTCGATAGTAACCAAATAGACAAACACATAGTTGATTTGTACTTATGAATGAGAAGTTACGCGGAATTTCGTCTTCTTCAAAGAGATACATTATCGATACCACGTCCGAAAATATAATTGATCAGATCCAGAGCGATTATTTCGCGATATCGTATGAGAACCACTAAGCGAATCCGATCGACGCAAAGGGTTCATTGTTTTTACAACTTGGCAAAAGAAGGTGTGCAAATATCAGCAGACAGTAAAGTTACAGGTCTCGACTTTGATCGGATTCGTTTTCACTTAGCCCGCGATAAAAATGAGCTTCTTCTAATTTTGTGCATCATGCCTAACGGCTTTCAATTGTTGCCGGTGATACGATCACGAAATTTGTGAAAAAATATGACAAATCGTGAGTACAGACTGTCAGAACCAGCCCCCGACTACGATAGATCAGTTTCTGAAAGGCAAGTTTAAAGATACGGTACTTTTACTTACGAGACTGAATTTGAATCGACCTCATTGAATAATAATTCGTTAAAATTCAGTCGGGTTTTGTGTACTTTGACGAAGGGCTATGAGTTAAGGGTCCCTTTGTTAGCTTTTCCAGATTTCGTGTAACCCACAACGACGAATTCCCACTCGAAGACTTTGGTGACCGCAACTCTGAATCTAACTTCGCAAAAGCCGGAATGGAAAACTTGCCGATTGAGAGACTGCGAACAGAGAAATCGAATTCTCTTCAATCTGTGTCCGAAGAAATTCACCCAAAGTGCGTATTTTACATTTTACGTCATCAACAAATTTACAATGGTTCAATTTTGACGAAATGAGATATAACACACGAATTTCAGTCTTAGTTCCGTTTCTCTCGACGGATCGATCAACGAAGTTGATGCAGATTCAAAACCAGATTTTCTATTCCACGACCTTCGATCCGCGAAAGACTTGGGCGAAGACAACTTTGGGTTTTATCAAGAAGAAGAGGACACATTCAATTCAAATATTCCCAGGGTTCGTCATCAGGTAATATTGATGTGGTCTGATCCTAACGCGTAAGACTATCTTCATTAATTTTTAACGTTCATCCAGCCGATTCAGAATACCGAAAATTCAGATGCCAAGGTGCAATTACGTCGAAGAGATAACGGCCAACCGATTTTGAGAAATTCAAGAAGACCCGCAAGCTCACAGCTGGACAATTCCAGCCGAAACATCAATTTTGACAGAGTCAACTCTTACCCTAATGTGAGTTGAAAGTAATGTTGAAACCATTTTCAAAGATATATTGAATAATTGGTTTTATCAGTCGATGGTCTTGTTAGACGAGACAAGAGAAAAAAATGTTGTATGTGAGACTGTGACTCACGTGACGGAAATCGAAGCGGCGGGCGTTAGGCGGGATTAAAAATCGATTAACATTGTATCGCGTTGATTCAAATCCGAATTAGATTAAGAATGATCGTTGTGATATCGTAAATTCAGCGAAATATATACGTGTTTAAACGTCTGATCAGAAACATTCGTCATTTTCTATACACATTTGATTATTATTGCGTGGTTGAACAAATTAATGAGCAATCAATGACGTGTATAGACTAGAAATATTAGCACTCAAAAGTTGTTGAGTTAGTATATAGTAGAAGCAGACGTTTATTTTACATACCTACTCTATATATCGTTCGAAATTAGTTAACCAACTAACTACTCAGGTACTGCTACTTCAACGGTACCAGCTACTACAGACTGCGTTCGTAGAGTGTCAAACTTAATTTAATTAAGGCATAGGAGCGTACGTGCATTCTCATCTGCGTGTATCTTCGATATAGTGGCGTAAAATTGGTCAGTTTGAAAAAAAGAAGCGACTCAAAAAACCTTCGGATACCAACTTCAGTCGAAATTGGATGGTTTTTCAATTTAAAAAAAAACATTTCGGTTTCGCCATCTCGAATTTTGCAAATCTGACTTTAGATTCGTGATCAACGACCCAAAAACCCTTGTGATGTGAATTTTCATTCAAATCCGTTTATCCGTTCTCAAGATATCGTGATTTGAACCGATCGAAGCTAAAATATGAGAGCAGAATTTGTGCGATTGAATGTTTCTGGGATGATTACAACGATCACTTTTCATCAAATTGATCCTAGTTTCATGAAGATCGGATTAAACCGTGATCAGGTTTTCTGTTATCGATCAGATTACAGCTATTTCGGTAGAACTTTGAAGCCATTCACCTCTTCCATGGTCACAATGTTCACTTGGATAATTTGATCCCGAAATAAAGGCAAAGATATAAATTGATCGATGATCATCAACGGATTTCCGTCGTTTCCATCTTGAAACTATCGTTTTCAGTCAAATAAGAAGTTTTCAGGCATTCGAAATTATTGCAGCGTCTCATGATAGATGAATAGTCACTACGTTTATTTTTGCCCGTTACTCGTTGACCAAACTAGGATAAAAAGTGGTGTCGAATCCCTTGACTCATTAAGTAAAAAAAAAAAAACGAAATTAATGATTACTCTACGCGAAAGGTCTGTGTTCTGGAAAGCGAAAGTCAAGACAGCGAAAGCCACCGTCATCGGAGTAGAATAGTTCTGGTAGTGTAATGGGTCAGTGTGGTTTGTTCGCCAATCGATAGTGGTCAAGTTTCAGAACCAATCAGTCTAGTATCAAAGTTTCTCGAAATTAGTCTACCATCGTCTCAAATCGGCAAATAGATTGCTCCCCAGTTCAATCGGATATCTGAAACATAACGAAGGTTTTCACGATCGGCAGTGTTCATAATCATAGCTGGTCAATATCGTGTGAAAGGATGCTAGCCTCGTTATCGACACGTTGTTGTAAGTTTCTATAATTTGCTTGTCGACAATTTACCGATCCACCAAAAAAATGATAAATTTCGAGAGTTTTGTACTCACTACGGTACCTGATAATCAATTTTTATGCCAGTCTAGCCTAATTGGAAACTAATATTTTGGCAGAGATCAATCGATGATTGAAGGATTGATATTTAATTCTGTGAGCTTTTTCTCTCGCATAATTCAATGAACTTCTGCATTGACTCTGAGGAATCAGAGTTTTTAGCTTCAAGAATGTTTAAAAAAAAGTCAGCCTACGATTCACATCATCATATTTCAATCTGATCGTGGTAAGAGACTAGTAATTGCGATTACTTGGGAGAAACATTATTTTTGTCAGTGTGAGGTGGACTGTACGAGCATATTCGCATATATTGACATCCTGTTGGCGACGGGGGTTTGTTTTCCGAGTCTTCCTGAGTGGATGCTTGTTTCGTGAATCATATATATATATCTATATCGTAAGCGTGTGTTGAGTGGACGGGGAATCGCCGACAACACGGTACGTTAATTATCCACGAATCGTCAATTTCGTCTTTGAAGCTTTGGAAAAGGCCGCGCGCAAATTGAAGTAATTAAAATCCACGCTACGAAGCAGAATAGGATCGGTAGGTAGGTATTGGTAGTTATTTACGGGTCTGGTGGTGCAGGCTTGTACTCTCGGTCTCGGACACCCACTGACCGGTTAGGCCGACGTCATCCGCTGCCCGATTGCCGATGCCCGGTGGCCTGAAGCGTGCCTCTTGTTACATTTCGCGCTTCAACGCCTCGGAGAAGTGGAGCGCATCCTGGGGGACTTTCTCCTCTTCTCAAAATTAAATTAAAATATCATTTCAAACATATAAAAGTTCGGAAACTTTGAGTATCATGCCGATTTCTCAGTTATATCGAGGTACGCGCATTCGCGATAGAAGCACCAGTTTGGAAAGTGGAGCATTTACGTTCTGCACATGCGCCGAATTCTGAGATTATGCTAAATCGACAATCCCCTTGGCCAGTTAGTTTCAGGCCTAGAGAAAGCTGGGTTCAATCCAAGATGTAGTAAGCGGCGTAATTAACTGGACTTTGCCAATATTCACGAACAATTTTTGCCATCTCATTTAGCAATCATGAGCAAATACGAAAACTTCGCTGGGAATGTCAGTCCTGTAATGAATTAAAAGGTATTCGGTGTAACGCACACTTGAACGTTTTCTCTATTTCCAACTTGAAAATTGCAGCAATTTTATAGACGTTTATCGCAAGAGAATTGCGATAATGACGAAATTTTCGATCGTGTTTGTGTCACTCAGTTTTATATTACTCTCCTTACATTAATCGTGGCGTCAACGAATTGAACGTTTCTACACATTTTCCACATCGAAGAGATCGATTTATCAATTTTGAAGTCTTTTTTTTGATCATTACGCACACGAGACACTGATTTGTGTAATTATTTATTGGACAATGCTCGCTGAGATAATGAGCTTATTAAAATTTTATTGTGTAATTCATTTTCCATAGAACTGTTTAAGTCCGTTGGAATTCGGCAACGGTTGTAACGGACCGTGTATAAAAACTAACAAAAATGTTAGAATACTTCTGTCTCGTTCACCACGTACTTCTAAATCTAATTATCTCGAACGCTTTACCACGAAGCAATGAAGTCCCGAAATGTTTCCCTTCTTTTTTATCGTATTATCTCGTGATCCAATTTTCGAAAAAAGTTTTAAAATCTAAGGGATAAAAAATCGAGCGAAGGCCTGAGTCTGTACTTGTGACAAAGTTTCCCAACTCTAACCATCCCGGAACTTGTAAAAATTTCTTGTGATTATTCTGAACAAGCGAAAACAATCGTTACAGCATAAAAAACAAATCGTATAACGTTCAATTTCAGGGAAGCAGTAATGGCAGCATGGTACTGCAGCTGGTGCTGCCGGAAAACGCTCTTAGGGGTGTGCCACAAGGGCTGCAAAATTCAAGCAGTGCAAATTTTTCAGTCACAGATCTACCATCAAACGAATATTACACGTATAGTGAGTATACCTTGGGCTCGCTCTCAGACTTCAACCTAGTTTTGGGGGGACGTTGCTTTTATTGTTACCGTTTATACCTGCCCTTATAATATTCCTACTTTGCCGCCCGAGGGTTTCGTATTATCATAAAAGCCGGTCGTGCTACAGACGAAACCATGATTGCTGCTAAAATTGGCTGCATTCAAGGTTTTCTCCTAATTTTCTCCACGTTTACTCTGCGAGCCACCGCAGCACATTCACATTGACGATGATATTTCAGCCCCCAGCATTATCAGTTATGGGAATGGAGGCAAAAATCGAAACGGTGACATGCATTCGGCCAAGTCATCTGGACTCAAAAGAGGCTTTAACAGCACTGCAAGTTTGCACAGCGAGGCTGCAAGCTCGCATGGACACTACCCTCCACCCTCGTCGGACGAAGAAAAGAAGCACATGTTTAGGTATGACGTAATTTACCGATGCAATAAGTCATCCGGATTCATCGATCTCACTATGAGTCATCCTTAGATCAAGTTCAATGTCACGGTTGGTAATGGCACTGACAGTAATTGTTCGCCAAGATTAATTGTCCTTATCGGGCAATTAGATTCAAATAACAGAATATTCACGAATCATGATAAATCGACCGGATCTGGATATCACAAAGAAACTTGGATGATGATTGAAATGTGTTCTGAAATTTTTATTCACGATGAGTTTGAGAGTAAAGAATGAGCGAAGTAAATGAGGCAACCGCGACAGTAGAGCGTCTTTGCAACCTGGGGAACTAACGATACTTCAAAACTTTCACGACTGTCGAAACCAGAAACGTTCGGATTCACGGTAAGGTGTAATTGAAGGACCGTAGATATTTTGTAATATTTTACTTGGTAGCTGGTGAGCTCGGCGATTGGTATATTGGGAATACGGATTGTGGTCTGCTGATAATTGGAAAACATCGACTTATTTTTATACGAAGAATATACCTACGTTACATTTACTGCGGACATGAATGCTAGCATAATGATCAGGAAACTGAAGTCAATTAATTTTTGCAATAACGCAATTTAGCCATCCAATCAATGCACCTGGATATTGCGGAGATATACTAATTGATTGACAAACAAAATGAAGAAATCAAGTCAACGATCGACTAATTCGTTAAAAATTGCTTAATTTTCAGGAGCTTCATATCCATTATCCTGTCCTGTATCTATGCAGTATTTCTGGTGCCGTTGGGCTTGGTCATTTACGTAGCAGACCTTTTGACCGATAACTCTTCGCTAGCTGCGGTGAGTTCGATAAAATAATAATTATGTTAAACAGCTGAAATCGTACGAAGAGATTTTGGATTTGTTGAATTTTTCAAACCTGATTATACAACAAATTCGGCCCCGTCACGGCTGCAATCGTGATTATATTTTGCTTACTCGCCAAATAATGTATTTCCAATAATTATAATTTCAAATCCCGAGATACTTTTGTATTATAATTTTTTGATCAGATTTACTTGTACTTGTATACTGTTTTTCCATCGGTATTAAAAAGTGTGCGAAAACAAATCAAAGTTTTCTATTCATTTTCGTGAAAATGCGAATATTTTTACTTCATCAGACGTTCAACCTCTACTTGGTACTCGTTGGATTTGGCTACCTCACCTACTTGTTTTTCGACATACGATCGTATGTTAGCAAAGGAAAAAAGCATTTGAAAGCGACTACGAACTACGATAAAGAAGGTTAGACAATTATTTCTAACGTCGTCTAATCGATGGATTAGAAAATTTTCAATTTATTGCGATTAGATTTACACAATTTCGTTTCCAGATGATGCGAATTCGGTGAATTTGGAATTGACGGACATCAAGGCTCCCAATCACGGATTTTGTTTCGCTTTGGGAAGACACGCCGGTAGCATTTACTTAAAAGTTGGTGCTGCGGTATTCTGCTTCGGTCATCTTATACACAGTGCATTGATACTGGTCTATGAGGTATGAAAAATTACCCTTTCATAAGTTGCAGACCTGCTTCGAGTCCAAATAGAGGTCTGTTCCCTTTATCGTTATAATTATTGATCTATCACTCGGTCTCATTGCAATTTCAGATTGTGTTTCTCACGTCTGAGGAATTCTACGAATGCTTCAACCCCGTAGCCCTGACTTTTGACATCATATACCCCATTTATTCTTTCTTCCAATTGTTCTTCATCTTCAAGTATGCGAACGTAAGTGAAATAAATTGATAATTAATTTATCCACTACTTTTTTTTGCGGGGGACTTTGAAACCGCATTGAAACTGCTGATATCTCATTTGATTCGTCATCACCAGATTGAACTCTATCAAAGCGTGATTGCCCGATAATATAATAATCATGGAAATAATAATGAGCAGAAACCTCGTATCGGCTATAATTTAGGTGAATGCAACTGATTTTCACCGGTGCACCAAAATTCTACGTATTAAACTGACGATGAGTTCAATTATCACAATATGAATAGATTATCGAATTTCGCAGTGTGCTTCGTTGATAAAACTCACGAAATTTCATTTGTACTGAACCATCAATTTTCTATTCTAATTAACCAAAAGAATTCTAAAAAAACTCTCAAATTTTAGGTTATTATAAACCATTACAAGGAAGCCGCCAGGATTTTAATCATGCACACAATAGCCTCGAGCCTTTGTTTCTGGATCTGGGCCATATTCCGCGAGAGCATCGATTCAATCACAAGACATGCTAACGCTGCTGACGCGGTAAATAAACTGAAGATCGATTCAAATTCCGGTTAGACTTTGATTTTATACCAAAAAACCAAATCTGGTGATTTATGCTTCGTCAGGATGAGGAGGACACCTCCGAAGTAACTGCTCTCATATCCGAGGACGGCGAGGTTCCGGTTGCTCTACCGTTGACCTCGTATCAGCAGAGAGGAGCCAAAGATCTTGTCGATTTCCTGAATCGGAGCTACTTCAACAACGACTGCCAACATACGGAACTGAACATAATCTACGAATCCTACTCACCCTACCTTTATCCATTCACCATAGAGTACAGCATTCTTATCGGTAAGGGTATAATAATTCTGATAATTGGCGCGATTTTCTTCAACCGACGTAGTACAATGGCTCGTAATGGTTTTCAGTTGGTATTTTGTACATCATTTGGAACAACATTGGAAATTGTCAAAGAGGAGGCGGCAGCTCACCCGATGGACAAGCCTGCCCTCCTTTGGCTGGACCGTCATCCGGAACCAATATTGTAGTCCACGCAGATTGCCACCATGCAAACAGAGGTCTTTTCGCAGGACTGTTGGTACTGGTCGCCTCGATAGTGTCCATAATACTGTTCTTCGTTGCCTTCACTGATTCGTGAGTATATTTTCGATTTCTGCACGTTTGTGAATCATCAAGTGCACTCATCACTTCTCTTCTACTACAGCCAGTATGCAGAGGCTGGTAAATTGGTGAATCAGATAACGGAGGTTATTCTACTGATGATAATGACTCTGGCAGCACTTTTTGCGTACCGTCAAATAATCCAACTGGACGTTAATCACCATCAGGTATCTTTGCTCGATGACATTTTACTCTTTATTGCGATTCCGGCATTTTTCTTGTACGCCCTGTTCAGCATAATTCCAGCAGCGCAGAAGCACGACTGGCTGAAAATAGCCGGCATCGTTATCGGGGTATGTTTTATTTTTCTAAGAAACCTATGTATCTGCGTATGCCCATTATACTTGAATTCTGATGTTTCCAGACGACCCAAGTCTTGATACAAACTCCGTTGATCATTGACGGTCTGAGACGGTGTTCCAACGCCAAGAAGTTACGCAGCAAGAGACCCGGTCGGGAGTTGATCACGTTTTTGATAATCTGTAACGTTGCTTTGTGGATCATTGAGACCTTCGAGATCAAGACGACGGACAAAAAGGACGACAGATACGAATTTTACGGTCTCGTACTCTGGACAATTCTCAAACACATGACTGTGCCGCTGATCATGTTCTACCGATTCCACAGCTCAGTGTGCTTGGCGGATATCTGGAAAAGTGCCTACGAACCGGGGGAGGATCACTAAGGGTCTGATTTCAATCGATGTGTAAATTCAAGACCACCAAATGTTCCCATCCTTGTTTCCCTTGTATATCCGTAATTTTTTTTGTGTGTGTTCATAAAAAGAAAATTGTCGGTACGCCCGGCTCGCTCAAGAAGGAGTTTGTTCCAAGTTTATCAAAGTTTGTCAACGGTTATAGCAACTTAACGACCGGTCCAACAAAACTCTTGCAGTTGTATAAAAAGTTTTGAAATATTGTTGGAGGTTTTACGCGTCGAAGAAGGAAGTAAGAAATTCAGGACACTTCTCAAAACGATCCTGTCTTTGACAATATTAACATTCTGGAGCCATCAACATGTTCAGTTGTTGCTAGTACCATATTGGCTACCTCGAGACTAACAAACGTTCTTTGATTATGTTACAAGTTGAATGTGCATCATTGTGAATGTACGAAACTTGAGAAGCGAGTGAACGTGGTTACGATTCCGCTCTCCAAGAATGCTCTTCTTAAATTTGTTACATTTCATCGTGTCTAATGAGACACGTCAATGATTCGGCAATGATGAATCTAATAAGGTGTTATTTATGTGCTGTTATATTGTTGACTAATATTTAGGAATTGGCTAGATGTAAACGTGAGTAAAAAAGTAAAGTGACTTTGTCCAATGAATCAGGTTCGTCTTTTACTCCGATCCATATCCAGAACATAGCCAAAATACCATCATCGACATTCGGTAAATGGGATATTATCGACGGTGAGTACTTATGAAATTATCATCAATCGGATGAAGATGTCTTGTCCACGGTCGGTAACGTTACGAGAAGAAGTGCCGTCGATGGTACAAAGATTGGTCACATCAAATGTAAAAAAAGAAATCGATTATTGAAGAAGTAAAATTTTTCGACTAGCTACTCCACATCGGCGACCTTCAGGCTCTTGATTTGGTCCATTTCCAACTCTATGTGCCCCCCAGTTTCCTCCGAGGATGGCTGTCTCGTTAGTGCCTTTTTCGCGTATGCTTCGGTCAATATCTTCGGTGGCTTCACCTGATGCAGAAGCGTAACTTCACCGTCACAAGAACAAAGATGAAAGAAACTATGATAACTTACCCCTGGATGTGCTTTGACCCAAGATAGGAATCCTTTGACACTATCGAGGTGGGTTATTCCCTTCCATACAGTCTCCATGGTCTCAAGATCCCGTGGTACATTCTCACACTGCAGCCACCTTTCATTCACCCGGTTCTTTGGAGGAATGAACCGATGAGATCGAGGCAGCATGGACCCAAACCCGATGGTCTTCTTCGGCCTACTCTCAGCCTTCGCATCTCGTATCAGGTGTCTTCGAGTAAGAGCTAGTTCTCCAGCTCCTGGAGTGTTCCTGGCCATCGCCACGGCCATCGGAACCATTGGAATTTCTTTGACGAGAACCTGCCATGAGAAAATATTAAACAGGTTGATTATGTTTTGAATTAGCTCCGATCTATGCTTGACTCATCTTTGACTTGGTTTCGAATTATAGCTTTGATCAACAATCAGCTTCGAATCATTAAGGTCGAATGATTTATAGTTTGACCTCGGGTAGGACAATACCTGCATCGTCCTACATGCTTCAGCGGTGAACTCGATTTGGAACATGTCCCTCAGAACTTCCTCATCGATATCTTCTCCATGTCCACCTCCCAGTCCTCTGAGCCAATTGCAAAAATCTTGGCAAATTTTGTTGGTCACTCTGGTCGCCCGCATGTTGAGAGTGGCTTCAGGGTCGTAGCCGAGCATGTCACGTTCTGTTAACGGTCTCCACTTGATAGCCTGCAAGAACAAAGGTCCCCAAATCAATACAATGC
Source organism: Euura saliciscinereae (assembly GCA_018420115.1). Taxonomy (NCBI): domain Eukaryota; kingdom Metazoa; phylum Arthropoda; class Insecta; order Hymenoptera; family Tenthredinidae; genus Euura; species Euura saliciscinereae. Next base: position 60,300 of record JAFFZH010015586.1, on the reverse strand, counting down.
TCATAATGGTAATAACAGACGATATCGTTATCTCAGAATAGCATCAAAGACTCACTTTTCGTCTAGGCTTCTCCATAAATAGGGCGTACGGACTTTGCTGAGGATATTCGAAGTCGTCTTCGTCGATTGTAAGCTTTCTGATACCTCGAGCAGAAGGAGGATGCACCTGTATCAGTCGGATAAATGTATGAAAATGTTATTTGAAGTTGTCAACAAGGGTATCGACATCACTCGGCTTCTGCCAGGCTGAATGTCTCTTCGTGGTAAAGAAATGTGTTTACAATCATGTCCCAGGAATCAGCATTCAATTTGCCAGAGTGTCTGAGTCGGAACGGGTCCTTGGCTCGCTGTCCAGGTTTGAATTCGGGTTTCCGTTCCACGGGTTTGTCCACAGGATTTTCCGGCATGCCCAATATCCGAGCGACCAAATTGTAAGTTTTCGTAGGAAGAACGCGTCTTAATTGTCGAGGGTTGCAAAGAGGGGTCTGTGGAGAGGAAAATTCAAGGTTGGGGGAGAAGGTATTGGGATTTAAATACTTTTTCGAACCTATCAACAGCCTCATTAAATTTTTGGCTATCTTAGCGGACCGCGCGATTTCCGGATTATTAATCAGCTCGTCACTAGCAAAGGGACCATTCTGGGTCGCGACAGCATTCAGAGCCTCGAGCATTTCCAAAGGCGTTCGATTCTCCTCGACGCAATTCTCTAAAACTTTCATAACCAATTCATTCGAATAAATCTGACTTGATGATTCAACAGCGAGAGCCTCCGATTCCTCAGAATGTGGTTCATCATGAGATCTACTAGAAATTTTCTCCACAGAAACTGATGCTTCGTCCATAAAGTGTTTTACACTGAACTTATCAGCCTCGAAATTTTCATTTTCCGTAGATTGTTCAGTGATCCGTGGTAACGGAGAATTCGTTGACGATCTCTCAACTTCTGCTGATGTTTTATCCTGAAGGATTGTTGGTTTTTCACTTGAAACTTTTCTCTGTTTCTCGTCAGCTGCCTCGGCAGTTACCTTTTCGATTTGTGGTTCGGTTAGATCCTCGCTTTTCGCTTCACTAGACAGTAGGTCAACCTTGGATCGCTTCTTCGAGAGATTCGCGATGCTTGACAACTGCGAAGTTATGATCTTAGCGACGATTGACGGCTGTTTGGTGATCGACTTAGTAGCAGAATCTGCGGTTCCACTGTCCTGGTTCTTCTCAGCAGCTTTCAGCTTTGGCTCCTTCCTCGTGCTCCTGAATTCGTTCGCATTATCATCGTCGGAGCTACCGTCTTCGGTTTTGGTGATCGAAACTGCGCGACCATGCATCGACACGGGCTTTCGAAACTTCAAGGACTTGAGTGGATCCAGACTGGGGGCCCAGTGCGTAGGGGCAAAAGGAGAAATGGAGCATTCAGAAGTTTGAACAGAAGGCTTGACTTGAATCTGAGGTTCTTCTGACTCGGAGCTTTGTCCACTTTGGGACGAAGGCTTGGAACGTTCAGAAGACAGTGACACTGGCCTTGGATGGGTGTTGGTCACGACTGAATCCTGCGTTGACAAATTTTTACCCAAGTTATCCGTCCTGGCGTCGTTTCTAATGGACTGACTGTCCTCCGGTTGTCTAGATTTTTGAGCGTCAAGAGTCGTCCTGATCGAATTCTTCGACGATTTCCACTCCGATTTATCCAACATCGATTTTTTCTTTCTCGCTCTCATAATCTCTGTCCAATTGTCCTCGAAGTCAGACTGAGACTCGGCGATATCCTTGACATCAGGTAGACTGATCGAACTGGACTCAGATTCCGAAAACGTTGCGACAGGTTCCATCGCTACCGCGTTCCAAATAGCCAACGGAAGTTCTCTTCTGATTTTGACAGGCTGTTCAAACGCTTTGTGCAAGCACGCAAAGCACTTGTCGTACTTTCTCCTAGGAAATATTGACATCTTCGGCAAATTGCTCAGAACATTTTCGGACGGTCTTACAAAAACTGGTTCTTGGTAGTCCAGTGTAGGGCCTGACGTGGACCTCGTCAATGATGGAATAGTCGTTGACGCTGAAGCGGGTCTGGTTTTCGAACTGGAAAAAACGTACTCTGGTCCCAAGTATCGAGAAGCATTCTCCTTGAGTCTGGATCTAACGGTGCCAAAAGTGCTAGAGCTAGCGGATCGAACGATCGGTCTGTCTCTTGCGACATCTTCATAGGCCAAGAGCTTTATCGCCGGTTCAAATTTGGAAAAGTTTGAGGCGCGAGAGCTGTCGCTAGACTCGCTCGACGACTCAGATTTTTTCGGTGGATCATAGCTCTCTGGTTGAAAGTCCAAGTTTTTATTTGGAGTGATGAATTTCAGGGCTCTGTACGCGTACCGAACTGAATTTTTCAAGGACTGTACTCTTCTGGGTTTCTCATTTCGCGTCGGACTAGGTTCGATATCACGATTCGTCGTCAAGTCCGAGCCTGGACCAGAATTTGTACAAACCGAGATTTCAGGAATTTGGTCTGAGCCGCCAATGGCACTGTCGTCACTGTCGAGGCTCTCCGGAATGAGACTGGTAAAACTTGGATAGGAACTCATCATGCTTAGTTTTGGCACCTTCAAGAAATCCCGTTTACTTGACTCGAATTCTTTCTCGATATCGACGCTCTCAGTCGGCCTCTGAATCGCTATCTTCCGACCCTCTTCTGATTCGACACTGTCACCAGGCGTTAATTTACTGAAACTAGGATAAGAGCTGGTCGCCCCGAGTCTTGGTACCTTCAAAAGGTCCTTCTTCGGTTTTTCCTCGAGCTTTGGATCACCAATTCTAGTTTTCTTGGCACTCTGGTCGCTTGAGCTGTCTTTAGAGTGTGTGGGCAAGGTCATGGATCTGCGAGCCACGGGTTTTAGATTTCCCTTTAATTTAGGTGTTGTATTTCCACTGCTAGTTGATTCTTCGAGCTTCTCCATAGACCCGGTTCCGTGTAAGATCGCTGCATCTGATTTAGATGAATCGACTTCTGGGCTTTGAGGGAAGTGCAAACGATCATAGGTTCCGTCATTCGAATCTCTACTGACAGTTTTTTCACCGATCATACTCTGATGTATCACCAAATCGTCGAGCTTTGGAATACTCAGCATATAATCCACGTTGGATTTCAGAATTTTAGATACAGATTCAGATTTCTTATTCAACCTCTGATACCTGGATCGTGACTTTGAATTTACGTACGGTAATTCCGGTACTTTTAAAAACTGGTCAAAATTACCTTTCGCCTTTTTCTCATCAGGATCTGTGGTCTTCGGTCTGCTCAGTAAACGCGAGCTTTCGTTTTTATTCTCAGTCAGACTAACATCGAATTCCAATTGGTTTGTTAAATTAGTCCGACCACGCTGAGGGCAAGATTCATTTCTATGCAATTTTGATATATCTATCACATCAGTCGATAGCTCCGGCTTCGTTTTAGCGCCAGTCGATTTAGTGGTCAGATTTTTTTTAGGCAAAAATCTTTTTAGATTATCATCGAATATTTTCAGCGGTGGAGCATTTCTGTGAATTTGACAATATTTTTTATTTCTCAGGCTATTGTTTCTCATGCACATTGAGATTTCGTACAATTTCGCATCCCTCGTTTCATCTGTATCAAAAAGTTCGGAATCCTCCTGCAGATGCGATTTCGATAAAACTGTGCTGTCATTTTCATCTATTGTCATATTTTCTGGGGCGATATTCCCCACACTCTCAGTCGCAGTTCGCAACGGAGTGGGTGGAGAAATTTTCACGATTGGATCCACGACGTAATCGCATTCGTTCAACTTACTTTCGTCACAATTTAAAAATAAATAAGGATCGGGTAATAAATCGGGCGAGGGTGAAGGAGGGTAGGAGGATTCACTTACATGTTCCTTGCGCTTTTCGAGCTCGTCGCAAATTTTGTCCCAATACGGTTTCGAACCAGGAATCGGTTGCTCCCATCTGAAATGAAAACTCCATGAAAGATCATAACACGATATGTAATTCATTCAAAAGTGAAACGTATTTTCTACTCAACAAAAAGAGAGAAAAGGGTGTATCAATTATTGAAACAAAACACAATTGATAGTGACGATTCAGATTTTAAAACCTGTTGAGATCATAACTGTAGAGAGTAATTTAATATCAGTGACTGCAAAGTCTAGACAAGAAGTAGAATTTACAGCTGTTACTAATATTATTACTAATTATACGAAGGTTTTTACTGCAAACGCCAATAACCTTATGACTTACTTTGTCCTGGTTACAGTTCGTATTTTATTTCTGCTTTTACAATATCCTGCAGATTTCCATTTCGACAGGTCACACATTTTGTAAATTTTGCATGAAACTTGTTACGGCAAAGAATCAATGGCTTTGCCAGAATCACTCAAAAACTGTATATTTTTTTATCAAAATTATTGTAAACGTCATATTAAATATATTCTTACAACTACTAATCGGAGTGAAACCAGAAACTCGAACACGAATATCGATCAAACAAATAACACTCAGTTATAATCTGTCATCGAGTAGATCGCCTATCAACCGATCGAGCCTATCAGCTCTTTTGATACGTTCACTCACCAATCCTTCGTCGTATCGTTTTACCAAGGGTGGAATTTTCGTGGTCTCTGGCTTACCGACCCCAGGGAGATCTATATCCTGCTCCAAGAAAATTCCACCCTTTATCCATATTATGTACCAATGTACGGTAATAAATAATGACGCTGTGTTATCAGTTAAATATTCTCAGTTACCGGTGTAACGACTGTTACTAATAGTCTTGAGGCAAGTATTCCGAGTAACGTGCCAGTTAGTTGTACCATAGTTTCCTATGTTATCTACGTAATGAATTAATTCGGGCGTGTTATTATCTTAATAGGCTAATTAATTGGCCCACAACAAGACCTCGAGAATCTACTTTACATTTTGCCATCTTGCTCTGCAGATTCAGAGTCTTAATTGTCCCATTTTATTACGAGAGAGTTCTGAGATAAATATCAAGAAATTTACTGGCTTGACAAATTTTTATTTCTGCTACGATTCCATCATTCGATTCACGGTCAAACAGACTTTCTCTTGATTTTCTGAACCGAAACTACGTCACGTTGTGCTGGTATCCGGTGAAACTAGTTTAGTGGTGAACCACAGAACGTCCAGACCCAAATAACACCGAAATTTACACGGTTTAGTGCAGAGGGAGTCACATGTGTAAGATATAACCACCGAGCAATCCTCCTACTACATGCGATAATTCAAATTTTGTTATTATGAAGCACAGCAGAGGGGGTTTGCGTTAAGGTCGTAGAGATAAAGCTTGCAGAGATAGTGCACTGTTGTTGCTATTCAACTTCCGGCGTCTCAGCTGCCACACTTCCGGTCTTCGTGCGCGACGTTCACCAGCCGTCTCTACCTCGCAGAGCTGAGAGTGAAAGAGACGCGTGAAACAACGAGACGAATATAATTCGTTTCAAAGATGGCAGGATGAGTTTGTGAGCACTTGAGTAAACTTGGGTTCAGATTAAAGACAACAAATCTTAAGAAATTGTTCATCACTAGAATCTTAGAATCTCCGATCGTGTATCTTCTGTTTCTTTCTTTCTTCTAATAGTATCGAGTCAATTTCGTCACAGAAGAACTCATACAGCATGAATTGCTAACGGAAGTGGTATACTGTTTATCACTCTTCGAGACTGTCTTTAAATAGAAATGAAAATTACAGTTTGAGAACGTGAATCCGGATGGCATATCTGGAGCGTATTCGTTAAATTTATAATTCAGAGAATACCACCTCGGAACATAGGCAGTCTGGTTATATCCACATGTGAATATCGTATGCAAAGGTCAAATGTACTCAAAGATTCTCGGCTAAAGTTTAGCTTGAATCCCTGTGGTTCCGGAGTTTCCGTGTACTCTTGACATTTCCGATGCAGACTTGCATATTGTACCAGATCCACATCACTCAATGTATCGCCTGTTCGTACCTGGCAGGGTAAACAGCTGGTATGATATATGCATTGGAAAGAAGGTTTTCCATCTGCGGTAGTAACAACGTCAGATAAAAACTAGGAGTAAAATGTCAGTTGTTCACTTTTTATTCTTATATTCTTATCACAATCCCCTCAGTTGAACTCTTCACCGTGGGGTACTCATACTCATGATCCTACTCTCCTTGAGAGTTCTATCTCGTTTACACTTTCGGCATTAGTCATTCAACCCGAGAAGTTTAGAGGTTGATGGTTCACCAAAAAGCTAGAGGATGTAACTCGACATCTGCGGTTCCGACGTTGATGCAGCTGAGGTTAACCATGGAACATATTTTGGTAGTGAATGCCTAAGCAGCACGAAACTCTGATTGACCTGGATCCCGCCCAAGGTGTCGACCTGTTAACGATGATTGCAAAGTCCGGATAGTCAGATCTAATTTCAGAAAGAATTGTTCGATCGTAGCTGAGAGTTTACATTCACCTACTTGCGGTATGAAGCAGAAGAGGCCATAAATGCTGCGACGTTGAAAGTGGATGTCGCAGTAACACTCGCCATATTGTTTCCGCGAAGAAATTGGACCGTCACGGTAACCGCAAACTGGGTAGACCGTGCAGACTAGATTATTGCTTTCCGTGGTATCCACCGCGGTAGTGCGAGTACACCAAGAAGCGAAGAGTCTGCAGTTTGGTGTTCGTTGATAGACTCGATGTTGATATTGTCTGGCCACTTCGCTCGCTCGCACGAACTATAGCGCCAAGACAGTCCCGGATGACTTAGGATTTAATAAGATGGGTACGCGAAGGAAAATTGTCTCTTATCTACAGTAATTTAACCAGTTAGCACTGAAGTTAGCGGTGAGTTACTATCTTCAATATGTCTGAGACACAGAGTTGAATTAAACCTCGTGAACGTTCCCGGTCACGACGTAATCTCGCATACCGTTCTGACGTCATTAACTCAAGTCTCAAGTATTACAGGGACTAATAAACCCCAGGCCTGTGTTCTCGTTTCAGAGAATGGAGCCAGGTAATACCTCGAAGACGAACCCCTCGCAGTGTTGACCCCGCGTCTCGGTCAATCTGGACAAATCGTGTCGCGTCTCGGTCAAGTCGACGTTGACGGCCACCTAGGGATGCTCCTCTTACTCGCCTCCTTCGGTCCTCTCGAGACTGACGCTCGGCTAATCTCTGAGTACACAGTCCGACAGGGGTTCGCGAAGGGTCGAGTCAATTCAAGTCACACAGGACAGAAGTGAGTCCGTGTCGGTTTCCGCTAATATTATATCGCGTGTCTAGTGACAGAACATCGTAAGCGCCATTATACGACGTTTTGTCGTTTTTAATGGCAAAAGGGCGTATAATTTTTTTTTCTCGTATTTCGAATGAGAAGGCAAAACCACATCCAGAACCGTTGAAATCAAAAAGCCTGTCAACTAATGGCAGAAGGTCGTATGTACTGGCGAATACAACCTTTTCTTACGAACGTGAACAGAATAAATTGTGTAGACTAATTGCATAACGTCGTATCCCGTGAAAATATAATTTCCATATTTTTTTTTGTCGAAAGTATAATAATTGATTGTTTAAGCACCGATCCACACATGGTCAACTTTCATGAAGTCCCGCAAAAAGAAAAAAATATACGACGTTTTGTCATTACGTCACCGAGAGAAATGACAAAACGTCGTACAAATTTTTTTTATTTCTCGAATCGCTTTAGAAACACCTGAAACGCGAAGATCTGTAGAAATTTTGAACTTCCAAACGTCCCACCGAAAAGTCGTATGTGCCGCGGACAAATGGAATCTATTTTTCGATTACAAATTTTACGGCATATACGACTTTTCGGTGGGACGTTCGGAAATTCAAAATTTCTACAGATCTTCGCGTTTCAGGTGTTTTTAAAGCGATTTGGAGAATAAAAAAAAATTGTATGACTTTTTGTCATTTCTCTCGGTGACGTAATGACAAAACGTCGTATGTAACTTATTTTTTTATTCATTGATTTTTGGTAAATACGACGTTTTGCGCTTACGTTTTTTTCTCGCTAATTTGAATGAATCTATGCGTTTTAGACGTTTCTGAAGCGAATGCAGCAAAAAAAAATTTACACGACGTTTTGCCACCAAAAACGTATTTTTGGCGCTTACGACGTTCTGTCATTAGACACGCGACATGTCAATCGATTCATCCGTTGAAGCTGTGGGGCGCCCCGCGTGAACCGGAACCCACAGTGTAGTTGACAGGACCTGGAGCCGCCTTTTTACATTTTTTCTTATGTACAAAATTGGAATTTCTTCTTCTCTAATAAATGAATGAGATAGGTGAAACTCCATCTCCAAAAGTGTTCATTTCGTGTTAAAAAATAATGTCCGAACTTTGTGCATTTCCATCCCTTTGAACCGTAACCTCCCCTTAATATGAAATAACCTGTTTGTCTGGTCTATAATTGTGTCCATATTTTTCAGATTGCTCTCGTACTTCCCATAAAAGAAGTACCTGAGTACCTGAATATAGGTACATCTTGAGTACCTGTACCTGTACCTAGGTACTAAAAATTAAGTACCTTTTACAACACTGCCAATCAGGCATCCACCTCCGAACAAAATAATATTTGGATTCAGGTACTCGTAGTCCACGATGCACAACTGTATCAATAAGGTACAGGCGATGATAAAACTTTATTGACTATTCAGAAGTGATGACGAATTAACGATTCAAGTACTTGCGTCAATACAATATGAATCAGACTCGACAATCGGGGTAAACGAATCCCCTAATTGAAATGTCCTTTGTACCATATCTAGATACGAAATGACTGAAGATTATCGAAGGCCCGTTGATGCCATAAGGTGACTTAATTTTGAGCGGAAAAATCATGTCATGTCTTTAACCATGGAAGAGGTGCACGGGGGAGGCACCGACTCTTCTCGTTTGGATATCATTCTGAACGTCTTTCGGTTTTCGAATCACTATTTTCGGATAATCAGTGACTAATTCTGTATATCTGTATCGTAATATTCCTCACGGGAATTTTGTATTCAAACATGGTTAGCGAGCGACGTTTGAAAACTTTATCGGCACAGCCTCGGAATAAGAACGGTATGCCTTGCAAATTTCATCCAAATCGGTTTAGCGGTTCCGAACGGAATCAAACTTTTCATGCAGGTGTTGCAAATAAAAACACCTTTTCACATGTCACGTGACTCGGAGGGAAAAAGTGATCGTTTTTAGAAGGGCCTCTGAATGTCTTTATTCTTTTGTATTCGGAATCTGTGTTGGGAAATGGAAAATTTATACGATACAGCGAATGAATATTTTCGAAATTGATTTTTATTGCTCACAATCTTATGCAGCTTTACATTATTCTCACTGGTATAGGATACATATTCAGTAATCAATTGGAAGACGTGCTGGAAGAAAGTGGTAGTCTCTCGTCCAGCAGATGATTTACGTTCTTCCACAAAAAGTTCTTCAGATTAGGACAAGCGGTTCCGAATATTCCGCTCCGCGATAGCTGCTAAGAAGTGGCCTGCGAATAGATTCATAAAAATTAATGAATAAATATATTCAGCATCTTCGTATCAGGTGATACTGTCGATGACACTCACCAATAGTCTCTTCCGCTGCTTCGGTTCAGCTGGACTGGCATGGGATTTATGGTTATCTAAATGGAGCTGAGAAAGTGAAATTACGATTCAATGGCAAATACCAGAACACATTGAAAGTATAATTTAAGAAATCATCATATTTTAGTTGATGTTGGAAATAATATAAAAAGTCAAAATATTCTGCAGGATCGTAGTTTAGCAGTACTAAACTGGTGGTACAATTGAAATCAGGGATCGAATGTTGAGTATCAAATACGTTTGCCTAACTGGAGGCTAAGGAAATAGATCAATTTATGAAAGCCTCATTGGAATTTGGTTTGTAGCAAACGATAGATCTCAGTATGACAATTATATTTCTAATGGTACGATTGTTTCCAACTTACTAGCGGCAAGCTCGAAAGCAGCATTCAAAATCGCTTCGACGTGCCTCCTGATGAAGTTGAATTTTTCATCTAAACTGGCCACAAATCCGCTGGCAAAAATGCTGGCAGCTGGAAATTAAAAGATACTTCAATAATTTAGACAATTTTCAAGTGCTAATGCGCGATATTCTAGATGGGCACAATCGTCTTCAACTCACCTCCGCCGCTGCTTCCAGCTGTTCGCACATGGGTTATCATATTCAATTTTACTTGGTTGACAGAATCTGAAATTCGAATACAGAGGTTATGATCAAGTCGTCTTCGACTCTCACTCAGTTCTGACAACAGCTGGATGAAAATCAAGCTAGGCTTGATGTATTTTTCGAATGAGTGTCACTTACGCACGAATTCGTCAAGAATTTCTTGTTTGGTTTCTGAAAATAAAATAAGCGTATCATGACAGAGTGGAAATTCACCAATTGACGCATGATATGATGGCAATAAGTGAAAAAAAATAATGAAATATGAAGAATCAAAATAGAAAATTTCGGTCAATTAAACCAATTTCTAGACTTCACCCGGATATGTGAAGCGTCAAGCGAACAGTAGGTCACAAATAGTATATTATGCGGTATGTCCGTAAAGTAACTGTTGTCGGGCGAGGTTATGTTTTTCGTACGAGCCGTTGGTTTTACCCGGCGAGCCGAAGGCGAGCCTAAGGTAAAGCCAACGGAGAGTACTAAAAACATAACCTCGCCGAAAAGTTACTTTTCGTCACACCTGCATGGGAAGTTCGACCCCGCGCACTGTAGAGGGTGCGCGAAATGGCTGATTCCCTTACCGGCCGAGAGCCGTGCCGGAATGTGGACATTCCGGCTCGCTCCTCGGTCGGTAAGAGGATCAGCTATCTCGCACATTCTCCACAGTCCGCGAAGTCAGACTTTCCATATCAGGTTTTATACAAAAACAGGATGTGGATCTCGTGCGGGCTGGCGATTCCTAACTCGTGTGAATGCCGACACTCGCCTTCGGCTCGTTCGGCATACCTCACACTCGTCCGGAATCGCCAACTTCCCGCACTTGATGCACAATATACTATTACGGACGCGCCTCATACGATATTTTTTCCGGCAAAGGCATGAAGAGTCACTTTGACGCCAGTTGAGGTCCACACTACGGTCCTCATCAACCGTCGTTTAATACTTTTTTATGGCACAGGCATTAAAAAGTCACTTATTGACGCCTGTTTTCGTTCCGGCAAATGGCACTTTATACCGCTAAGTTCAAAGTTGTGGTATAAAGTCTTTGTTCGGCAACTTTGATGCGCAGTTCGAAGTGCGCATGTCAAAGTTGCGGAATAAAGTCTTTATACCGCAGGTTACCCCCTCTCTATACGCAGTTCGTGCGGAACTCAACTGGCGTCAAAGTGACTATTAATGCCTTTTCCGTAAAAAATATTGTATGGGGCGCGCGCAGAAAGTAACTGTTACTTTCGGCGCATGCCACATAAATATCTATTGTGTGGCAGCTCTGAGATGCGCAGTTCGTACCGCGCAACAGAAGTCAGGAGCTGCGCATGACAACTACGCGACAAAATTTTTTTTCAGCTAGCCATATAAAGTGCCACTGTATGGGCCGAAAACAGGCGTCAAAAAGTGACTTGTTCATGCCTGTGCCGGAAAAATCATTTTTAAAGGGTAAAAGTCGTCTTCAACTCACTCCCGGTACCCCGTAGGACAGAATCTACAGCGATTTCGAATTGTCTTCCGGCATTCTTCAAAGTATCTGAAATGAATATCGAACGGAATGATTTTCCAGAATACGGAGACAAAGATAATTCGAGCGTTTTGGTAGACGTATAAATTGGTCAAGTAGGTTTATCCACTTATCACTTACCAACGTCTGTGGCGTTCAGCTGGGAACCGGGATCTGAAAATAAAATAGTCATGTACATCATGACACTATTGTACTTTGTCGATATTTCACGCATGTCTTAGTAGCTATGACTTGAATATCTTCATTGGGTGACATTGTTTTCAACTTACAGGTGGACATCTCTTTAACATTAACCGCAAGTTTTGACAGTTGGTTTTTGACAATTGTCAGGCGGTCTGAAATTTAAGTAAAGCGGACTGTGATTAAGTCGTCATTCCGCGGTGCTCGACTCGCTTGAGCTAAATTCGAACAAGTGAATATCTGTCATTATCGAAAATCTCTGTATCTTTAACTTACCGTTCATTCTCTTACGGGTGGGTGGGCGGCCTCCTGAAACAAAAATCAGGATATCATGACAATAATTGACGAATCGAGTGGAACCTGACAAGTTGAAAATGGTTTGAACATTCCGTGTAGCATAAAATATAGAGAATAAAATGGTTCCAAACAAAGAGCATAACGTTGTAAATTCGAACAACAAGTGAATATCTGTCATTATCGAAAATCGCTGTATCTTCAACTCACCTTTGAGTTTGGTAGCCTCGGTTGGTTCGACTCCTGAAACAAAAATCAGGATATCGTGACAATACTTGACGAA
>JAFFZH010015586.1:0-47809 GCA_018420115.1 Euura saliciscinereae | reverse complement strand
CATAAAATGTAGAGAATAAAATGGTTCCAAACAAAGAGCATAACGTTCAAAAAACACATTTTATCTATATCGTGATGACGTACGCATAGTTTTTATTTCGAACGATTCAATGAATCTTACCACCCGCAGAACATACGTGCTACAAAATGTCAAGTGTGCTGTTAAATATCGCGTGTCTAATGGCATGAGGTCGTAAGCGCCAAAAACGCGATTTTGGTGGCAAAAGGTCGTATAATTTTTTTTTCACCACACCTGCACGGAAAGTACGACTTTTGGCCCGCTGCGTAAACGGGAAGTCGTGCTTTCCGATGCAGGGGGTGGTGAAAAATAGTATACAACCCACGGGAGTGAAAAAGGCCATCCCAAACTGCGTTCTTGCCACCCTCGCCTTCGGCTCGGGTGTCAATCTCACATGCAGTTTGGAATAGCCTACTTTCCCTCTCTAGGTGTGTAATATACTATTTTTCCTGCCATTCGCTCTGAAAACGGCCAAAACGTATAAATCAATTGAAATTACGAGATCGAAAAATGTAAGTGCAAACGGTCATAAGTTTGGCGGATACGTCGTTCTTTCATTACAATTTTTAAGGAAAAATAAAAAACAACGTAAAGGCAAAACGTCGTAAGCGCCATTTTTTAATGATTTTTGATGATTTTTCCAAATAGTTGTAAAAACTCGTAAAACGCAACGATAAATTGAAAGAACGACCATTTAAAAAAATTCGATAAAAAATATTGGTAATTAAAATCAGAAGGTCGTAAGCGCCATTTTGATTTTTTTCAATTTTTCATGATTTTTCCAAATAGCTGTAAAAACTCGTGAAACGCAAAGAAAAATCGAAATCGACGTCGTTTCGAAAAATTCTATAAAAGAAATCGCAGTTAAAAGCAGAAGGACGCACCCGCCTAACTAATGACACTTGCACTTAAATTTTTCGATCTCGTAATTTCAATTGATACGTTTCGAACGTTTTCACGCGATCGGCGTGAAAAAAAAATTATACGACTTTATGCCAGTATAAACAGCAAAACGTCGTATAATGGCGCTTACGTCCTTATGTCATTAGACACGCGATATTTCGTGACACAACACTTCAAAAGTTGATTGCGCTTGACATGAGTTCGATGAATGGTCGATTTTCCACTTTGGTACCATTTTACGGTTTTAAATTTTACTTTCTGTGATACGAAAATGTATACGTAACAAAATAAGTATGCTGTTAAATATTTCGATACACAATACTTGAAAAATTGATTGCTTTCGATATACGTCCAATTGAAATCAATAATTCAAATATTCTCACATCAGATTGAATATTGTATCCTTGTTGTATCGAGAATATTTTACTCCTTGATACAAAAATATTTCTACGTTTATCTACGGAACAGGTGTTTTTCACCTGTCGATGATGTGTGTGAAATTGGAATGCTGACTTGGAAGCTAGTGAACCAATTGACTCTCAATTAGTTTTTTTTACGTTATTCTCACTTATATGTATGTATTTTCTAGCGTACCCGATTGAAATAAGTATAAGTGAGGTTTCATTATATTGGAAATAGAACGTTCGAGCATGTGCTATTGGTCTGTAACTTACCGCTGGCAACACCCACGCACACCAATGAGGCGACAAGAAGACAGACGATCTTGTTCATGTTGAAGGTAGTCACTTACTTCGTTAGAAATAGGTTTCTGGTTAGAATTCGTCCGATCCATCGTATTTATACACAGCAGAAAGACCCCCTACCACGTCGATAACTTAACGTAAACGACGAACAAAACATTGGTAACGTCTAATGACATAAGGACGTAAGCGCCATTATACGACGTTTTGCTGTTTATACTGGCATAAAGTCGTATAATTTTTTTTTCACGCCAATCGCTCTGAAAACGTTCGAAACGTATCAATTGAAATTACGAGATCCAAAAATATCAGTGCAAAAGGTCGTGAGTTAGGTGGATGCGTCCTTCTGCTTTTAACTGCGATTCCTTTTATCGAAATTTCGAAACGACGTCGATTTCGATTTTTCTTTGCGTTTCACGAGTTTTGACAGCTATTTGGAAAAATCATGAAAAATGAAAAAAAATAAAAAGTGCGCTTACGACCTTCTGCTTTTAACTACCAATATTTTTTATCGAATTTTTTTAAATGGTCGTTCTTTCAATTTATCTTTGCGTTTTACGAGTTTTTACAGCTATTTAAAAAAAAAATCGTGAGAAATAAAAATATCAAAATGGCGCTTACGACCTTCTGCTTTTATCTTAGTATTTTTTTTCATAAATTTTCGAAACGGTCGTTTTTCCGATTTATCTTTGCGTTTTGCCAGTTTTTACAGCTATTTGAGAAAATCATGAAAAATGGAAGAAAAAGTGCGCTTACGACTTTCTGCTTTTATCTTAGTATTTTTTTTATCGAATTTTTTCAAATAGTCGTTCTTTCAATTTATTCTTGCGTTTTACGAGGTTTCACAGCTATTTGAAAAAATTATGAAAAATGAAAAAAAATAAAAAGCGCGCTTACGACCTTCTGCTTTTAACTACCAATATTTTTTATCGAATTTTTTTAAATGGTCGTTCTTTCAATTTAGCTTTGCGTTTTACGAGTCTTCACAGCTATATATTTGCAAAAATCATTAAAAATCGTGGAAAAAATGGCGCTTACGACGTTTTGCCTTCACGTTGTTTTTTATTTTTCCTTGAAAATTGTAATGAAAGAACGACGTATCCGCCAAACTTATGACTTTCTGCACTTACATTTCTTGACCTCGTAATTTCAATTGATCTGTACATTTCGGCCGTTCTCAGAGCGAATGGCGTGAAAAAAAAAAATTGTACGACCTTTTGCCACCAAAATCGCGTTTTTGGCGCTTACGACCTTATGCCATTAGACACGCGATATATGTACATAAAACGTCGTGTTGGCATTGGGGTGTTCATGAGAAATAAGTGGTCTATGCGGTTCGTTATGCGGTTCACACGGAGTGATTATACAACTTTTCGTTGGTAGTGGCAATGTTAAACCAATTTGGGTACGAGGTTTCCAGGAGGGATGGAATGGCGAATTGCGAATTGCGAATTGCGAATTGCGAATTCGAGGAAGAAAGGTAACGAAACTAGATTAGGAAACGAACTTCGTTTTAGGTAACCAATCAGTAAATTCGAACGTTTCAAGACTTGGTCTTGTAAAAAGGTGATTCACCTAGTAGTTTCAAGACAAAATATACAGCACTGAATTTCCGTAGCGTAGTCGTACTGCATCCAAGACGAAACTTCTCTTCGCTTCGCTAATCATTTCCCCAGACCACGGGGCTGGGATTAATTATTTCTATTGTACAATCTAACGCTGGGACTCACTTGTCCGAGACTAGTCACGTCGGGCAGAAATTAATATGTAAGTTCCACGGTGCAGAGACGGAATTGATTTCTGTCGATATCATCGAAATTGCTCGATATTCCGTTTCGTGTTGATTGCGTATTTCAAAAGTCGACGAAATAATAACTAAATCGCATTTTTCCTTTTCAAATTAACAGAGTTATGACGTCACCCATGCTTCTAACACCGTGAGCTACAAAAAATGACGCCATTTTGAAACTTGAATAAAGTCTGCATGGGTTGAACGATTTTCAAGTATTTTTCTGTTTGCTGGAAAGTAGAAGAATGATCTTTAATTTTGTAATCGTACGTGGAAGATGAATCTATGTTGGAAGACGAAAAAAATTAACTGAGTAAGAGCCATTTTTCTTGTTTTTTATTCGAACAATATGGTGAAATTTGAACAATTCAGAATACGATCACCGATCTTCAGAATAAAAATTCAGGATTACTTGTGGGTTTCATTTTGATCTGTTATTGAACCAGAAATCGAATGAAAAAAAATTAGGAAATGTGAATCTGGATACACATTGAAGGTACAATAGTGTGAATAGTAAATTCGTAAGAATTTTCTTGTTGGAGTAAAAAATCTGTTTTTCAAGAGTGCATCTGCATCTTAATGACAGATACTGATTCTTCGGCTTTGAAAACGCGAAACTGAAGCTTCACTCTATATAACTTTCGTGGTTGTTACTTTTCATGGAGAAGAAAGAATACACTCTAATTATTTCGAGTTACTCCATCAAATGCACTTTTCAGAATTGAAACAACAGAATATCGCGGATGAAGGCTTAATTCTAGAATACGTACCTCTTTCTTTTCTCCCTCCAGGGGTAGTAGGATAGTTGAAGGACCATCAAATTTTTTCGGTTGATAACACACTACCGTGGTTGGCTTTTCGTTTAAAGGCGAAGGGATCTCTCCTCCAGCATTTGAGTTTCCTAGCAGAGTCGGGACAGCAGACGTCTTACGTGTCGAGGGTTCGAGTAGGTTGGGGGTTGAATGAGAAGGGAATGGACCGCCCCCCGTTATCTGCTCGCAGCCAGCTACCTCCCCAAGCCGACAAATTACTACACCACTACCGTACCCCCTGCCCTGCCACTGCCGACCAAATCATCCCCTCTCACCCTCGGACTCTGGATTCAGACCCCCAACCCTTGGCTCCTTCCAGAATCCCACTTCCCTTCGATATTACAACCTCTAACTGCTAGGTCCTGATGTTCGTTTTTGATATGGAAATCGTATGATCGTTTTGATTTTACTTTCCCTTCACCCTCCGGGATGAGGGATCGAAGAAACGGAGACCGGAGGCTTTGTTCTATAATAATGATCGTGTTTTTAATTAATTGGACAAGCGTTTCTGATTTTACATTTAATTAACGACGTACAAAGGCTTTTGATTCTTTTGAAAATTCGTATCAAAGGTATAACGCTGGTTGGAAGTGAGATTTCCGACGTATATGTGATAAATCGAAGAGGATTATTATAAGAAAACAATTTTGGTTTCAAGAATTAAAGCCGCTAGACTGTAAAATTTTAGACGCAAAGTCTTGGAGAAAAATAAGGTTTTATACTCGGTTGGCGGGAATGAGACGGCAGTTGAAATGTATGGTAGCTGATTTATAAAGGAAATCATTTCGCGAAGCAATATATTTTCAGAGAGAGACCTGTGTAGTATAAGAGCGGTATTTGACCCCCCTTAGATCTCTCCTAAATTCATTACACCGTCAAGTCGCAGGTTATCGTACCTATAAATTAAATTCTCTTATCAATTGGGGAGGAGTGCTTGAATTTTCTCAAGAAAACTCAAACGTCTTGGACTCCAAGTCGGATCCAGTTCACGATTAATTAAAAACACAATTCAAATTTCACCCCAATCAACACCTAGCAAAATTCATCAATTATTAGTAACTAAAATTGGAGATTCGAAATGAATCAATTGAAAGTAAAAAAAAAAATTGTGCGGTATCTCGAAGTTGGACTTATGCATGAGGATGAATTAAATATCGGCGACTGGGGGAAGGGGGGGTATCGTCGATCTCGAAGGGTATTAATATCGGTAAAGGTATAAGATTGTTCGTATTGTTCGAGAAAATACCCCGGGAGATAGCATTTTCTTACAGATGGACTCTTGTAAAATACTTAGACATGCTTTGCGCGCTCCATTCTGCTCTTGGTTCGTATCTACCTTTATATACCTGTATACTATACACTGGGATGACTATACTACGAGAATCTCAGAGTTAAGAAAAAGAAGCATCAAGAAAGTTGATGAAATATTGGAGAGCGGCTTATACGGGACAATATTCTGTTGCAAACTGTTTTGCCTGCTCCAATAGCGACAAAGTACACACCGACGTACTTGCCGTACTCACTGGTTACTCTCTGGGTCCTTCTAGGTATAAGACAATTAATTTTCTATCGATTTTCAAATACGGAATAATTAGAAATTTTCGAAATGTCATCGCAATAATAATCATGACGAATTTATCAAATCTGTAAAAACTTACTAAAAAGTCATGTTTTTTTTAAATTTGATTCGTCTCTCAAATTCGAAGAAAAAGAATGAATTCCCTTCCAAGAATTTCAACTCATTTGAAGGTATGGTTAATTTCAGTAGGTACACTTATTTTTTTCTCTCAAGTAGATCGTCGATATGAATAAGAATTCAATTGTCTCTGAATTTGTGCAAACAATGGGTTGGATTTGAAACTGTTAAGTACGAGTCCGCACCAGTCGTGGCCACGTCGTCCCATGGGAATAAGACGATCTTATCCCTCTTATCCCGCAGCTCTTACTGTTCCCATCTTGAATCCTCAAACTGGAATTACTCTGCTTGAGATTTCAAACCGCGAGGAAATATATTCTCTACCCCGTCTCATCGTCGCTGTAGTAAAATCCTCATCACGTATACATGTATATACTAAATATAACATATATTCAGAAACTGTAAATCGAATAAGCAGTCCTTTACTCCAATCAGAGTCCACGTCAACGCGATACTCACAAGATTTAATCCGCTTTGGATCTCCGTGAGCGTTTCTCATCGGATCATTCGTTCGTTGCACGAGAGACTGATGATTGATTTATTATCTTTGATAAAATTGAAGCCTATGAAAATGTCCGTCTTGAGACAATGCAGAAAGGAACGCGTCAAAGAATTATGGGTAATACCCACAGTATTCTCGGGCCATTGGATTTGATAGCTTCATACTTTACGGAATCGGATTCAAGACCACATTCACGTCCGGATACGTTATATACTATCCCACTAAGAATCTCT
Organism: Euura saliciscinereae; assembly: GCA_018420115.1. NCBI lineage: Eukaryota > Metazoa > Arthropoda > Insecta > Hymenoptera > Tenthredinidae > Euura > Euura saliciscinereae. The sequence continues at coordinate 41,155 of JAFFZH010015586.1, read as the reverse complement.
TGGCTCGAGAATAACGGAAAATAGAAAGAACAGTGCATGCGACTAATATGGGAGGTAAATAAATGCTTGACAATGTCACGTATAGCAAGACTGCAGCTTAGTGCAGACACGAAATGTAATTCATGGCTGATGGAACCAGGTCGAATAGCTGCCACTGTCAAATCAAAGTCAAGGCCTGGCGAGGCAGATGCTTGTCAGCAGAAACTTAATTAGATATCCAAAGTGGATTCTAGAGTTCGTAGAATTACTAAAATTAGTATGACGACTCGGTGCCTCTGCGACTGGGAGATTCGTCCTGGTCCCTGGTATTAATACTTACTGTCTAATAAACGTCGCATTTCAAAGTAATTCCGTCTACTTTTAACCTTGGAATTCGCTCGCCTTGGTTCACCCGAGGTTCGGACTGGAAACGCTCGTCGAATTTGTGAAACAAATCGATTCTTGGGGATGCTTCAGCAGTGGCGAACTCATTGAACCACCACAGTTTAGTTCTGAAAGATTCAAAATACTTCCTGGAAGTGTTTAGAATGTGAGAAGGAGAGGATTTAAGTATAGCCTAAGAATTTTGTATGAGAGGTTAAAAGTCTTCGATATTTTTAATAAACTTCTGTGCAGAGGTCAAGTGAGGGGTCCTTCGGGGGGGGAAAACCATTTTCTCTACCTGAAGGAAATGGCTGAGGTCATGCCGGAAGCTGAGGACGTCAAAAAAAAAGAAAAAAAAGATAATAACAAGACGTGACGTCATGGCAATAAAATAAAAATCGCTTTTCTTGGCTTGCCGGCAACTGCATCGTTCTGCCAGCTTCTATGTCACTGAAATAAAACCACCACTCGTGTTATACCGCCTTCGTCTGCTGCCCTGTACCGTTCTTCCTTTTTGTCTCCTCGAAGATAAGGGTAGCTGGGTCTGTATAAACACCTAAAGCGTCTATAGAACGGCGATAAAGCCATCGTCTTGTCCCTTATGTTTGGGAACACTGACACTTCCCTGTTTCTCGAAAAGGATCAAAAGAAAAAAAAAGAAAGACTATGAAAAGCTGAGGGTTTGACCTAATTAATTGAAAAAAATACCTGCTGAAGGTACCTTTTTTTTCATACGGAGTTCAAATTTCGACACGTTTGTTTGACTCGCGAAAACATTCGTGCTGACCTAAGGCCTTGTTAGTTTTTGAAAAAAGAACAAAAATACAGTAGGTAGATACAAAGGTAGCTGGGTTTTACGTTACTTTAACATTAACGCTTCGTAATGCTGGGGTTAATTTAGGTATCTCCATTACGCCACTGCGTTCACCACTGAAAATGTTCGTCTGCGTTGCTCGGTATTTTGAATTGCGGGAAGAATAATCGATCAATAATCTTGTAGAAATATAATCTAATCAATACGACGTGATTCGGTGCTGCTGAATTGTTCAGGGACGATCTTTCAAAGAATCACTAGGGTCTGACCATACTTCGTCTTACTACTTAAGTCTGGCCAAGTGATAGTTTCTTTGGCTGGTTGAACGCGTGGTCCGCGATCAGCGATCTTTGAAGAGAATGTTGACTTGAAAAAAAAAAGATTGAACAAAGTTTTACAGTTCGGAGGTCTTGGAGAGAATGAAGAGGATGTGAAAATCGTAGAAATAAATAATACCGAATGCGTAAATTTCTCACATACAATATGGTTGGACCATTGATGCCGTGCATTGAACACACCTGAACCAAAGATACGAGCCAGTGGTTCGAACGGATATTTACATAACAATCGACGATTTGTCGAAAATGAAATCCCCGTAGTAAAAATACAGCAATCATGCGGACTCAGGGTGTACAAGGAGAAAAAAAGAAGAACAATACAGTGGAAAAAGACTTAAATTAAAAAATACGATTCCACAATTTGAGCTCAAAATGATCACTGATTTTTTGTTTCATCTTTTGAAAGTCTGATTATATGACATAACAGTTCTCAGTACGTGAGACTGATTTGTGGGATTCCTTCAAGGGCTTATGCAGGTAGATCAAAGCGAGGCGCGTCTCAGAGTCGTTAGAGTCAAGACGCAGACGCGGATCGAGGTGAGACACATAGATAATGCAAGGCGCACACCACTCCCCTGAATATAAGTGCCTTTCTCTATCTGCCTCTCGCTTACACTGGTGCACTAAGTACCTTGAGAGAGAACAGATGGAAGGGGGCTAAACACGACGGATTAAGGATTAGGATCAGTTCCCCGAGTGGCTCATGGATATGCAATGTCTTACCCGGAACGTTACTGAACCATCTTGCGTTGGTACAGCTCCGCGTTGCGTCGGGCGTGACAAAATCTAACCGAAATCAGAGAAACGCGAAAAGACCGGAAAATACACCCCTATTTTGATTTTTCATTATTCTCATTCTATTATATTTTCACCTGACACCTGACACCTGAAATTTGGCAGAAATCCTTAAATTCTGAAGAATTCCTCAGAACGCAAAAACGTATTGACAGACTTTGGAAATAGACTACGTACGATTGAAGGACTTGATCAGTAAAAACTTGAAAAGGTACTCGAATATTTCAGTATTAATATCGCCTGTCTAATGACATAAGGTCGTAAGCGCCAATATACGACTTTTTGCTTTTTGTAACGGTATTTAGACTAAACACCCGAAGTTTCGTCCATAAACGTTGAAATTTGATACTAGGTCGATTAAAGGCAGAAGGTCGTATGTACTGGTGGATACGACCTCTCAGTCCTAACTTCGCAAAAAAATAATGGTTCTCATTAATTCCATAAGGTCGTATCCGCCAAAAGGAAATGAAATAAATGGCGGATACGACCTTCTGCTTTTACCGTTTTTTTTATTTTCCTCAAAAATTGAAATGAAAGAATGACGTATCGGCCCAACATACGACCTTTTGCATTTACATTTTTCGATTTCGTAATTTCAATTGATGTAATACGTTTTGGTCATTTTTAGAGCGAATGCCGAAAAAAAAAATTATACGACCTTTTGCCACCAAAATCGTGTTTTTGGCGCTTACGACCTTATGTCATTAGACATGCGATATTCAACTTGATAAAAAGAAAAAATAGATTGGAAGATATTTAATTTTTGCCTTCTACCAGCGAGATTTGATGGTGCAGTTTTCTGCCCAGAAAATCAATGAATTGCCTATCACGTGTGAAATAATTCTACTACTAGAAGTAGTAAAAACCGTTTCTCCTCGGTTAGCGAGAAGTCGTACCGTGATTAAACGAGTAAGCCATGTGTTATCTGACGTAGACTGGTAAAATATAATAAAAAATTGAAAAGTCGTATCTGCATCTGTAATAATTGGTCACGGGGTGTCCGCCCGTCCCTTATCCCTGTGTTCAACGTCCGGTTGTACACCATCGGTACGTGGAAAGCAATCATCTCGGCCGGACGCAATCAGCCACACACGGACAGACGGACGGATGAGTAGATGGGCGCTCGCAGGTGACTGGGGTGTGGGTGTTTGGGGATGAGAAAAAGAGGGGCACGGAGAAAAAGGGGTAAAAAAACAGAAGAGTTGGGAATACGGGGAGAAAAAAGTAGGGAGAGCGAGATAGAAAATCGGCTGCACGGGTGAAACGGAAGGGAAAAGAAGACTGGGCGAGGCGAGGGTGGGATTGTATACAGTAGCGTGAAGTAATATACACACGAGGGACAAAAATCGGCAGACATTTTACCGAAAATACAATCACTATATCCGCGTTAACCACTTGTAAAACCAATGCAAACTCTCTCTGGGATGGAAGCATCCTTTTTTTTCAATCGTTGTTGTTTTATTGGCGTCTGTTTATTTTTGTTTTCTCTTAAAACGAATCGTAAATGGTTTTTGAAACGTGAAGGATGTGACGTGCCGCATCGTCGGTTGCGGACTTGATTCCCATAAATTTGATGGTTATTGATATAAGAACGAAAAAATTGAACAACAATATCGAAATTTTGATTCAACTTGTTCAACTATCAATCTTCTAAATCGATTGAAGTAATTTTTGGAAAATTCTCGGGTGCATCCGCAGCTAATGTGTTGCGATAATCGATTATGGCGTGTATCGAACAACTCTGTTCGCGTTAACAAACTTCAGACGAGGCCAGGCTAACCGTAATTATAGTGAATCGATTATAACAAGAATAGTGTCGTTGGATTAAATTGACTTTGACGTGTGGCAGAGGCATATCAAATTTTGGAATAGTATAATATAGATAATGAAAATCAAGCAAGAAATCGGTTTGTGGAATGTTTCTTCCAACAATGATACCGTATTCGTTCTCCAAGTGCATTTCAAACTTTCCGCAATTTTAGTTCAATGTTTTAGCGCAATGGCGGTCACGGTGGAGGCACTGAGCAGCTGAGTTATCTTGTGATGCGCAGGCGCGAAAAAACCGCCAGTGCGAAAAGTAGACAATCTACGATGATCGCATGCGCGGACTTTTCTTCAGCTCGTTGTTCGCTACGTTGATAAAACTTGTGGTAAACATGTTACAGAATAGCAGTTCTTAGAGGAATTTCTTTTTCATTTTTTTTTTCAATAAAGTCTTGAATCAGTCAATGGGTGTGAGGTTCGAGTGCGCAAAAGGGATGTGAGACCGATAATTTTCAAGTTCTGTATTCGATGGGAACTCGTTAATGCAAATTTACTGGCTAGGTCGAGGTGCAGACTGACTTTTACGAAGGGAAGGGAACATGTCTGACAGGAAGTCACGTCACAGACTTTCAATTTCCGGGGCTTGGACCACCGGCAGGGAAATGAGAGTCACTGTATTCTACAGGTTATAAACTAGAGGCGTCCAAATTGATTGCCAACCGACGAAGTCGCAAGGACTCGATCCTGAAAATAGGAGACTGCGTGGTAGTTCCTTGGACGATTGTGCCATGTAATTTTGAATTTTTTCACGACATGGGAGACAAAAAAACCCGGCGAAAGCGGTTCGTCTTTTTTTTTTGAATGACAGGATGAAAACTGGACTGGACTCTTTGGGTGAAAAGACGTAGGGTTTAAGTGCTGAGTTATTTTTTAATTTTGTTCACGGCTTGATTACTTGGCCGACCATTTGTTAAACCTCAGCGAGCACCGACTTTCCACCATTATTATAAATCCCCGGGGCTTTAGAATTTATTTTTTTTCCATCCGAGGGTGGTCTGTGTAGCCCCAATGTCTGCAGATGTAACGACGCCGAGGGAGTCCACCGGGCACCTAAGTCAAAACGGTTAATTGTTAAATTTCCGGCTCGTAGTTCAACCGTTCGTACAGGGATTCGGTTTAATATTTATTTGTAATCTGCGTTCAGAGATTGCTCACTTCCGCTTAGAATTGGATGACGCCAGAACTGTCATTTCCGGAGTTCTTAATTGCTCATAAGAGACTCACTGAAACGTGTGATATTACTGCACCCAGATATCCCCTGCTAGCAAGGAAAGTCCATTAAAAGGAATCAAGGTGAACGGCTCAGATATTGACCAAGCCCCTATCATCTTGTACATATTCGAGGTTAAATCGCCTCCATTTATTCTCGGGTCATTGATTTAATAAACCTGCAATCTAAATTTCTGCGTCTCAAAATTTTCCCATCAGAAGTAATTCAGAGTAGTCACTATGATTTCATTGAATTTTGTGACTCAGATGTGACCGAAAAAAGTGAAGAAAAAAAGTTAAGATTGGAGACACTAAAAACTTTTTACAAGATTTTGATGCTTTTGAACACATTTTGGACATTCAGACCTCTAGAAATCGGAGAAATATTGATCTCCTGGTGAAAGAAATCAAATAACTACTTTCGATTGACCTCAATTGAGTTTTCGCTTTTGTCAATTTCATTCAAGTCACGTTGCAGTTTCCAGAAAACATATATTGGCTACCTGAACGACGTGATTCATTGAAAAAAAAATGATCCCAAGTTATGAAGGATATAGATATAATAATCCTCGTCCAACTCGTAGTACAGAGATAGAGAGAACGCGGTTTTCCTCCATGGCCGAGAAGCGTCAAGTGATTAATTATACGAGGAAATCATTATAAAAGGTTTTTACGTCCTCTCGGTTATTACGGACGTGATTAAGTTGTTATGTTTTAAATGCTGCGAGACTATGGCCACCGTAACACTGGTGGAACGTCCATTCTACGTGCCACGAGAACATCACCCCTGCAGCTGAGGGTGCGGACGAGGCAAGAAGATGTTCAAGAGCAACAAGGACGTGACGGAGGTGCGATCCAAGCGGTGAAAGATAAAGGGATGTTATTGAAAACAGTGTTTCACCAGGAGGAAGGATTCAACCCCCGACCCTGACTAGCCAAGGTGCGTCGCGACGCTCTTTCTCGAGGGAAAATGGCACCAAGACAAGGGCGTAATGAGAAAGAGAGTAAAAAAAGAGCATTTCAAACGCAGCTATAAAAAGAAACGACAATATCGAGTGTGCCAATAACGTCGGCGTTCTTGACCGTATTCTGCTTAGAACGATCGGCTAATCTGTTGGAAGACGACTGATCCGAGGATATCGTTAACGTTAACGGTTTGAGGGGACCAGTACAGCGCGATTCAACAAATTCTATACTTACCTACTCCTATATTATCCAAAGTTGATCACACATCGAAAAATTTATTTTCTTGAATATCAGTTGTCGTGAGGTTTCAGGCACACGGTTGATTCGATTACGTCTCTCGACATCTCATTTTCTTCGGAGAGCAATTCTTCGTCGTGTGATTGAGGGAAATTAAAAAAAAAACATTTGTGGACCAAGTTATCAGCAAAAGAGTGATTAGATTGTCGCTAAATTTCGACAAATGGCCATAACTTGTCGCAGGATTTTTTTATCTCAGATTCCCTCATTTACACGATGAGGAATTGCTCTCTGAAGGAATCAACCGTGTGCCTGAATCCTTACGACACGTGGTTTTACAAAAAAAGTCAATTTTTCGATGAACTTTGGATAATTATAAATGATTATTGAATCACGCATGTAGAATTTGTTGAATTACGCTGTACTGGTTTCCTTGATTCAACCGTTTCACGCCGATACCAACCGGAAGTAGTCTTTATGTCAAACGATTTTATGAGATTTCGAACAATCGCAACCCATTCCAGAAATTTCAGAGTCTTTAAAGGATTCCGAAGGATTTAAAAAAGAGGGTGAAACAAATTTCACAATTTTATATGTTTCAGACGATCTTGAAGGACTTGAGCAGTTTTTTTTAAGGAATTATTTCCAATTTCTGACCATGATTTCATCCTCTAAAAAAATCCAGTATAATTTCATCCAGATTCTAATCATTTTCCGGTGATATTAGGTAATTTCTTATAATCCCCGAACGATATCCTTGTGTTCAACTACAGATTTGAGTAGATCATACGTATAAATATCCGATTTTAGAATTGATCAGCCCCTCGGGTTGTATAATATATGAAGATAATAAATATCCTATAAGTACGGGCTTATCTATCCTCAATTAAAAAAAAAAAAAAAAAAACAAAAAAAAAATCCCGTTATATTTCGAAGGTATTGTACAATTTTAATAGAGAGACCGCGTAACGTCGCCATGGGACAGTATTACAAAATGAAATGGAGTGGTCGGAGGAGTGTGCCGGGTAGATATCGTGTAAGGCCGACTTAGCCCCCGCTCCACCCATGCTCCGTCTCTGGTACAAACCGTCCCTTTCACGTTTTAAAAGAATTCCTTCCCTCCTCTCTGGATATTATTACATCGTAGAAATACCCTCTATACTCTAGACGTAAGGGAATTGAATTAGACGAAAAATTTCCTCTAGCTGAAGAATTCTGCTCCTTGTGGTTCTTACCGTTCCATCCCTGCGCCCCGGTTAAGGAGGCTCTAGCACGAACGGGTCATGCACAGAAAAAAATAATTTTTTAGTATATCATAAATCAAGTACCCATTCTCACGTATGCGAGATTTCAGACCGGGTCACCGACTAAATAAGCAAGATAAAAATAGTTGAAATTGGCATTTTTAGCATGGGCCTTATGGCAGGATCCCTCTCGAAAGACATGGGCCAATTGATATCTCTACATTTACTACACAGATGTTTATGAAAAACTAGAGTAATGTTGATTAGATCGCGAGGATTGCAAATACAACAATACAGTATGGGGTCACCGACTCATATTATGAGATATTCGATGTCAAAGTCTCGAAAAATTTGAAATTTAGAGAGGTTATGGAACCGCGTAGAAATTCGGCAGCGAGACCGAAATATGATGGCAGAGCGCCTGCGCGAGAATTGAACCTCTGTCCGTCTAGCACTGGAGAAAGTGAGATAGAGAATCGCGGTGCTGCCATACTTATGTATGCAGTATCGTACCGTAAAATTATTCTTCTTTCACGGTTTTTATTCAGTCGCGCGAAATTAATAATGTATTCATAGAATTAACAATAATTTGATCGGAAGCAACTGTGTTATGACAAACTTGCGGTATTCTGTAAAAATAGAGGCCCTCGCGTAAGCCCCCACACAAATCGGCCCTTTGTGCTAGAGCCTCCTTAAACGCTACCTGCAGTGTCGTCCAATAAGCGAGGAAATGAAAATCAATTCAATGGACAGATAATCACCGGGCTATCATCATTCAGGTGGTTCATTAGGTTATCGTGTTCGGACGGTAGGTGATTCAATCATCCCCTATCTCATACACCATCTACATACATAACGGAATAATAAAGGGTAGTAGATGGACTGCAGCCACTAGGTCGATAGTTAACGTTACACCCATATCCGTCCTGCGGGTTGATTACTCGCCGATGCTGCGGATTAATTAGCCGGATACTTGAACCACCTGATCGATAAGAGAGAACGAATAAACGGTTTACATGATGCAATTGTTTCTTTCATTCATGAAAGTGATTTCGTTTCCAATGAAACCAGGGTGGGAATCGAATCCTTTTCGCGGTTGAACTTTTACACCCTGAGACTAGGGGAGGTTTTTTTTTTATAATTTTTCTTTTTATTCACCGAAGCAGCTTTGCTTTCGAGTATTTAAGGTCTGCAGCAGCGTACGTACATGGATGAATGAACGGCTCCACTCGTTCGGTAACGACTCACTAATGAGACTGAGGCATGTGCGTGCTTGAGTAAATCTCCATCACACGTACATACCATGATGTGGTACGCATAGAGCCAGAAGCACCTACCTATGTTACTATACAAGCATGCCGCCATGCTAACGCGTTAAAGCTGGTAGGTCGTATAATTATTTTGCTTTGACGTTTTATCGGACCAATTATCTTTCACGTACAATTATTCTTACGGTTTTTGAAGTAGCACTGTATATATACGAGCTGTTTCATTAATCGTAGCGTGGCAAGAAAGAAAAAAAGGAAATTAAAAAAAAAAACACACTACTAATTCTTGGATTTTTTATGACCCTCTATATCACGGCGACAAAGAATTAAAACAAAAAAAATTCAACTGCACGGTACAGCCTCGTTCCAAAAATGAATCGTCTGGCTTTGGAACAAGCATTCGTTTCTTAATCATGAAAAACATACTGTAAAAGAAAAAAAAAGCACGGTCTGATTTGAGTGAACCTGCGGGGAAATTAAAACGAAAAGGGCTCGACCCTAGGGGGTTGAATCTTAGGTGAACTTCCGACTTCCAAAGTCTAATTATGTACTGAGCAGAATCATTCCAAGGATTTTTAGAGAATGATCATATCACAATTTCAGGAGACTTGAACAGACAATCCAACAAATTTCGAAGACTTTCGAGAACTTTTGCAGAGACCATCTCACACAATGGATTCCGTAAGTGAACAGCCTATTCTCTAGCCTCCTCAGCGAAACGCTTTTAATTTACAATTTAACTAATTCTCACTCCATTTGTGTATCCCTGGGTAATCGCGTGATGATGATAATGGTGAAATTGTTAGTCACGTGTTAGAAAGCATGGGGGGGTTGGCGTTGCCTGTGGCAGATTATAGTAGCTATTAGCAGGGCGAGTGTGTATTGTTGGTTTGAGAATATCGTGGTATACCTATAGTAATGAAAAGAACAGAAAACTCTGTGGCGGTGGCCTATCCGCGTTATCCCATACTTCCTCGAATGGTTTCGTGTCCCGCTTTCGGTATAGAAGAGAAAAATAAGAGCACCGTGTTTTGTGAAGCAGGGATGGCATCGTCGTCCGGCATCCCCCCAGCTCTTGTTTTAATCACGGCGACACAAAGTACACCATTGTCCGTGAGTATCGGTCTGAGAAAATGTGCTTTCTGTCTACCAAAAAGACCACAGAAGGTCTTTTTCTATGTTCGTAGCCAAAGCGCGGTTTAAAAAAAAATCGACGACACGGTGGAGACGCGGACGAGGCTTAATAAGAGACACTGTCGAGGAGTTTGTCTCTTCTCTCCCCCTCTACTTTACATTTTATCATTCACCCCGACGAATGTATAGCTGCGGGTTGTTTACAGCCGAAGAACCACTTCGGGGAATAGGGATAAGTAACTGCAACTGTCGCGTTAGTTAGATCCTTCAGATTTTCGATTTCGACAAAACCGAGTTGAAATCTTGCCATGGCAAAGTCGCATTGTTGCTCGGTCGTTAAAAGTGGTTTCCTTTTGAGAGAAGAAGAGGAAAAAGAAATCGATTCCAAACTGTGATTGCCAGGCCTTGAGCATTTTTATCCGGCGTTATTAGGGCCTAAGTCACCCCCTCGCGTACCCAACACAAAGGAGGGTCTATTTAACAAGCGCGAGGACTCTGGTGCGTCAGGTTATCTCGAAAAATGGTCTTCCTCCTCCCAATGTTCTTTTTCAGAACTAGGAGAATCCGAATTTTCAGGAATAACGATAAACTGTAGACAACCAAATTCTCTTTCTCTTTCTCTCAGTATAAAAAAAACTCGGTAATATCGCAGGACAGTCCCGCGGTTATCGCAACGAGCAAGGTAAAGAAAGCCTTTATCTTTTGAAATTGCCATCCTTTGTCTCTCCACAATCCTGCAGTCCTATCCGACTGCCAAAAACCCTACCTTATACTATCTATATCTATACATTATACGTGTTGATATTTGAATGTTATGGGCATGGCTCGCAGCCGTCGTCGGTGGTTTGCACAACGCGAGTCGTGGACGGGGAAAGGGTTCAGATTTTAATCTGAAAAGCAATAAACGTGGATTATCCGCAGATGACCAACGCCACTCGGTAAACTGGCCTTTCCAGATATTTCCGGTGCCCCTTTCCCACTTCCACTTCCACTTCCACTTTCACATCAATTTCCCCCTGTTTCGCGTACACGTACATACATACACTCTATGCCGCATTGACGTACGAGTCAATCCACACGCGGGTTACAGAGTGCAGGAAGCGGTAATTAATGCAATTGATCTGTTCAATGGATTTGATTGATGGTCCCTGAGGATCTTGGTCCACGTAATTATTTGATAACCGCGCCGCCAGTCCCAAAAGAGTGTGAGACTGTGTTACAGTATCGGTCAGATGATTGATTCAAACACGAGACAAGGGAAACGGAACGGATTCTGACGTTGTAAGGATGTCATCTGAAGTAATTTGCCTTAAAAATTTAACGTCTATGAGGGACTAGTTCGAAGGCAGTATGGAAGAACGTGACATCTAGACAAATTTTCATTCATACGGCACTGGAATTTGAATGCAAAATCCTTTTTTTCGAATTGATTAGATCATTGTTCCAATTATTCACATATTTATTCAACTCAATTACTTTTTTTCCACGATCCGGGTTGAATGAATAAGAATATAATCGAAAGGAGGATTGAAGCAATTGAAAAAAGCACTTCGAATTCCGGTGCTGTATCAATAAAGATATCTGTATCTCCTCTGTTGAGATGTCACGTTCCTCTTTCACAATTTGAGATTTCACGTTCTTCCATACTGCCGTCGCGTTAAAGATACAGTTTCTGATCCCCCGAGCAAGCTGAATGATACATTTTTCTCTTTGATACTGTAGAAAAGTATGAAAAGGTACCAAGGGGCTCAGAAACCGGGTTAGGATTACCTCAGCTTCAATTATTAAGAGAATATTCATAGCACAAGAAAACAAGAAGATATTTATCCTACAAAATTTCAAACCTGCAGAGATATGATAAATTGAAACGTCGCAAACCCACGGGGAATCGCTTAAATTGGTTTATAATTTTATTACCTTGTGAATATCTTCGGATATTCGCTCGAGTAGTCGCGTTTGTATCGGTTGTAATCCGGACTAATTCCGTTTCAGATTGCAATCAAATAATATTTCGTTGATCAATGGGCCAGCGTCGACCTTTAATTCGACTAAATGTCAAGGATTTATTGGATTGTCCTGACATTTTCAACACACTGGTTATAGACGCAGCAATCCATGACTAATATTCAGAGAAACGTACGAACACCAACAAGAATAAGGCATTTTTTATATATATATTTTTTTTAGGTGGTCTCGCAATTTGTGTAGGCCGCAGTCTGGGGTCTTTAGATTTGCGGGATGGGATATCAGCGCGAGTCCTGTAAGAGCAGGGATCCTTTCGTCCTTTCGTGTGAACATGGCGGTGGAGACAGAAGAGAGGACAAGTAATTTCCTTGAGACAGGCGTGAGCCGCATGCAGAAAGCTCTTGGAAACGTTCCGAGTTTGTGATGGTGAGGTGGTCCAAACTAAACTAAATAATATTGATGGCCAACGGAAATTGAAAGCCGTTAAGGTCTTCAGCACTGCGGTGCGAACGGCCGCGGTACTACCGTTGCATAAATAAGACGCTGTGCATTTGGATCACGAAAGGCACCAAATCCGAGTCACTGACAGGTACGAAAATACATTATGGAACTTTTGGTTAATCTAAGGTACGTGCGGAATGAACACTGATAACGAAAATAGGCGGGAAAACAATATTTGAATCTAACCAATCTTTCAGATTCGAGAAAAACCAAAATTTTGGGGCAAAAAATATTGAAAATTGTAGGAGTTATTCGAATTTACAGTGAGAACTGTGTACGAATCTATTTTCTATGTGCGATTTCCTATATTCTGAGCTGAAATTTGGTGAGTATGCTTCAGTGTGAAAAAATCGCATTCAAAAAAGGAAATTAGTCAATTATTTATGACCATAATACTTTTCGGGTAGTAATTTTCAATTTTGAATGTAGATGCGATAATCCGAGTGAAATTTATTATATCTTATTTATATCTAACCCCGTCTTCTATTGGTATTTTATCCCGTGATTCCGTTACTCGTGAAAAGAGAAAGAGAGAGAGAGAGATATTGAGGAGTGAAAAGGATATATAGAGTAGAAAATCTTTTTGTGAATGTATAATACTAAGGGAAATTATTGAGTTTGTGAAAGAAAAAAGAGTTTGTTAAAAAAATGAGAAAAAAAAAAGAAGAAGAAAATGAAAAATTTCACGAGCTTGTATAACGTTCAACTTTTACGAACAAGGTAGAATTGTTAGCTTATGTAAATTTAAAGTCCCAGAACGAGGGGGCTGATGTATAGGACAAATGCTGAAAAATGATAGGCTTAAAAATACTGGAGTGTACAAGTTGCGATAGGTGGTCCCATACAAATGTGCGAATGTTTCAAAACTTTCTACACGATACTGTATCGGGCTGACCCTCGGATCCTGCGATGACCATTATCAACAAATTACAACGTCCATTGACTTAGGAAGTCTCATGATTCATCAAGCATTCGCTGAGTTCCATATTCCTCTCTTGAACAAATCCGAACCCTTCTCTCAGAAAAATGTCATTGTCAGTTATTAATTCCCCCGAAATTACTTTCACAATTAAACCTCGGACATTTGCTGTCAAAGAGACGACTCTCCGCGGGTGATCATCCCCTGTAATAAAACCCCAACGAAATTTCATCTCAATTCAGTGATTATTGTCATTCTAATTAACTCGTCGAAGCTTTTGAACTTTCAGCATTGTCTAGAATAGAATTGACCGAAAAAAATTCGGTTTCGAGAATTTTAGCGCGATATTTACCTATAATGAAAAGTCGTGGACCCAGTTTCCGTTGAGACCAGCCTTCGTTATCCTCACAATGGTTAGGCCCGTTAAGGTGGGTACCGGTTCACCGATGCACGCATAATAACAGCCGAGAGTCGAGGCATAAAGCTCTCTTCAATCCGCGACCGCGAACCCGGGTAAAAAATATAAGGCGGTGAAAGAAACGTAGAAAGAAAGTGAAAAAAAAGGCTGGTATGAGGGAAGGGGAGAAAATTAAAAAGCAAAACAACGGAATTCCTGATCTCTTAGCAGCCTCGCGTTTTTAATTTCCCCACCGCTAAAGCGGCCGGCTCTTTTTTTAATCAATGTCGATTTTTTTTATTTCATTTTTCTTCTCATTCATATTCAAATCGTTCATGTAAAAGAATTCTCGAACATGGCGGGCAAAGTTCTACGCAACATGTTGGAGCTTTTAAAAAATTGCAATCCTGCAAGTTGATAAAAAAAAAGGGGAAAAAAAATTCGTTTCGCAATCCTTTTCAAACCAAGTGTGTGACTGAAAGCATCTTTTTCAATATCGTAGTGCCGAGCTGTGGTCATGCTGCGTTAAATATTCAATCGAGAATGCAATCAAATATCGTCAAAAATGAATTGAAACCTGCAGACTGCGGTCGAACGTTGTCAATTAAATTCAGGTATTCAACTGCGATAAACCGCGAGTGAAACTAATGTTTGACGAAGAATAGTTTCGACTGTAAAATAGAATGAAAAATTACTCCACGAGCTTCTATGTGCCAAAGTACCAATCACTATTAGTCTCTTGTCAGTCGAATAATTTTAAGGTGTTGTTTCTGTGATCAAGTCAGTTGGTTGTAAGACGATACCTACGACTGACAAACGAGGTCAATTCACTGCGGGTTGTCTCGCGTGTCTTGTGATTGACATTGAACGATGAAAGACGTTTCATCTAACGAGTACTGAGTGGATTTGGTGCTAATTATGACCAATAGTACGATTTTTTACTCACCAGTCAGGAAGGAGCACGGAAAATTTTCACGGATTCAAAGGGCGAGGCCAAAGAGAATTGGCTGAGAAAATTTATACCCGTTACTTGAAGCAATGTTCGATGTCTTTGTAGGAAAAATTTGATCGTATATAACTATTTTTATTAATTGGAACTATATGGGAAGATGTATGTGCAGATAGCGCGCCAAGAAGTTATGGCAGCTCGTCTCGTCTATCCTAATAAAATAACACCCGACTTATGATCGGCTTATATTTCAATTTGCTCGTGAAGAAATAAAACCCTGTTTACGATATATCAACTGGCAGACGTATACCGAAGCTCGAGATCTGACCCATATTCACCTTAATTGTCTACCATAAGAGAGTGAGGGAAGGAGAAGATACGCAAGGGTCTTGAATAAGCGTCGTATAAAATTCTCGTAAAATATCTTGATTACACCTTCTGACTAACTCGTGCTGCTCATATCACAATCTCAGGACCAGGCTGTAAATTAACGAAAACCAAAAACAACCGACTCAGTGAAAAATCCTTAGCCCCAGGGATTTTGACACTTCATTTTCAGTTGCACAAGTGACCTCGGATTTTCGAATATTTTTTAAGAATTCCAAAGAATATCAACTGTCTTGATAAATTCCTTGACTTTTGCACCTGAATTCGGGATAATATGTTCAGCTACTTCTGACATTTACAACAATTTTTAGAGACTTCCTGTCTTTCGAGACCAGCGCACAAACGACTTCCCGAGTTAATAGATCCTTGCTGAAATCTGAAAAATCGTTGCGATTTTTGATCAGAGCCCGATGAGAAATTTTATGTTTTGTGATGCTATTCGCATCCATCGCGTCCGGTAGTGATGAGGAATTCTTGCTACCAAATTCATGTAGTTCGAAATATCTCTCACTACTATCCAAATATGGCCTAATTTTGGATTTGGAAGCCAAAACACAGTAATACTCAAGATTCCAGTAACTTCAATTGACGGGATCCTCACTAGGACTTCTTATGGATTCCATATTACATTAGGATTCCAAATTTTCGTAATGCCAATTCACCAGGGGCTCATCAGATTTTCCTCCTCCTCGTGAATGCCTCAGATTCGTACTTAGAACGTAATTGGAAATTCTTATGGTTGCCATATGATCTTCACTCAAGATTTTCATTAAGATTTCCTACGGATGCTTCAGTTGTGACATTGTTCGTTGGGGTCTGAATACAAATCGGGCCAATTTTTTGGGCCTTGACCACAAGCCCAGAGTGATTGAGATCATCCTCGAAGAATTTCTTCACTGCTGCACATATCGTTTTTAAACGATTGAAACTTGGAAGTGGCCAAAATCGGGAGGACTTGAACAAGTCGATCCAAAGAAACTTGATTCAACGTATGTACCACAAACAACGGTGGGTCAGTTTTTCCTGAAACGATTTCATAAGCCAAGATGGACATGGACTATGTCCCCTATCAATTACATCCGTAGTGTGGCCTGCGGCCGCGGTGAGGGGAGGAGGGGGGTCTTAAGTCTTAGGTCTTAGCTTAAGGTGGGATTATGAAGGTCTCAGGACTGAGTACGGCGAGGATGCCGAGGAGTAGGTAAGGTATCTGGGAGCGGAGATGGGTTTACCAGAGGGTCGCTGAGCCCCGAGACGTCTTCAAATATTCAGCACCTTTAAGAGGCCCTGAACCAACAGCCTACGAGAACGGTTACAACGGTGGGTATACCGGAATCGATATCGTTTCCTAACATAATTAACAGATTACTGTTGTTACTGCCCTCTCATACCGGGGCAAGGGCTCACCTCTACCACAGTTGATCCTCATTTGTCAGCAGGAACCCAAAGCGAGACGAGGTAGTCAATTTTTTTTTCTTATTTTTCAAACAATTTTGAAGAAAGTTTCACTTCTCGGTGAAATTCCGCACTCAAGTATGGTGCCATGGAGTCTTTTATCGTGGCTAACGACTCGGAAGTGGCAGAGGCCTTGTCCTTCGACCTCGTGTCTTGATGTCTGTAAAAGTCGTTTTTTTTCTCATTTCTTTCTTTCTTTTTTTGTCACTCTAGTATTTCTGTGCCGATTATGCTCTTTTTTTCGACATTGTCAGACGAGACGCCCGTTTTCAACGATATAAAAGCAATCCTGGTACAATCGGAAAATCGGTGGAGCAGCAGTCAGTCGACATCCGACTATCAGCTCGGAGTATATCCGTTTCCGTTGAGCTGCGTTTGAAATGTCCAAGAATATTCAGGCACCATGAAATACAGGGATGAAGATGAACGGATACTTCGACTACCTCAAACACGTCAAGAATCTTCAGGGATTCGTATCCTTGACGGATAGAATCGATTTTTTCAGTACATAAAAATTTCATTACAATGATTTTTCTGGGTCAAAAGTGCTGGTACTGGTCCTTCGAGTATGAAAGGTATCGAAAATACAGCTGGATTTCGTGAATAGGTACAGAGCTGTATTATTGCTTGTAATTTGATCGATTTCAGGAGACCCTAACCACTCGATAATTAACACGAGGTTTTGCGTTGGCCAGCCGAATAGGTGAACCTCGTTAATTATTACCCACAATCGTGTTCGAATATAATCTGGCCTGAATAATATATAGAGGCTAAATAGCAGCAGATGCTCTGTACAGTAAAAAAGGATTAATAAGAGAGAATAGAGAAAAAAAATGATCACCTTTTTTCTAATATCCTTCTCTCTCTCTCTCTCTCTCTCTCTCTCTCTCGTCTCAAAGGTTCTACAAATCGTTAAAGACATTAAGGTTTCTCGGGGTTGAGGAAAAGCTTAGAGATGATGTTTTCTATCAAGACAGAAATAAAAGTCCTTCGTTGCTTTACCCTCTGCCTTTAGTCTTACCTCGAAACCCCGGAGTTCTGCCGGGCTAATGGGTCGAGGAAACTATCGGTGTCATTAGTCACTTTTGTGATAGAGAAAGATTAATTAGACCAAATCGAGGAAAAACAGTGTCGTTATTATTCATAACAGTATCACGAGCATAAAATTATCCCTCTCACATCATTAGACCATTAATAATTACCGGGGATAATATGAAATAAAATGACCGGAGGGAAACAGCGCTGGGAAATTTCAAGGGTTGTTTTCAGCTTCAAACTTTGTAAGCCGAGTGAGCCAGTGACATTGTTCCAGTTATACTGAACAATCGTTACTATTTGCTCGATATTTGACGGTAGATTGAACTTATTTTTTTTCTGATCGCTGATTTACGAGTTCTTGACTCTTGTTGCACAACTTAGACGCGTTGTTCAGTGTTCTTCGTTTTTTTTCCCTCAAAAATCCTGCGCCGATATGCATGATTAAGTATGTGTGCAAATCGAGCTGAGTATGTAAAATGCTATGGATGTGGATTAAATATTTTTCGAATCGATTCGGGAGTGTCTGATAACTGGACCAAACACGGATTTCTATAATTATTGACACTAATTTTACAAAGTTTTTCAAGGATGAAAAGAAAAATTATCCCATTCAGAAATATCCAAATTATTGTAAGGAAAACAAATTTTCAATCCTAGACCAAAAATCCTAGACACTGGGTCAATTTAGTTGACTTCTGGCTGGAAGCATTTTCAATGCTAATATAGTCCATTCTCCAAAATCGACCCTCTTCACATATCAGAATGAATACCTTTCTGGGAACGCGTGCTATTGTACCATTTTTTTTCTGAAAGTAGCATTTTTCAGGAGTATAATGTCCAAATTTGGCTCAAAAATATTAAAAATTGACAAAGTTATGATTTTTTAAGCGAAAAAGGGTATTTTTTGCATTTCTACCTTTTCATGATTTTTTTTCAATAAGTTGCAAATTTTTTTTTCAAAAATCAATTTTTCTTCCATAATTTAGAAAGTTCGAAGCATGTTCTGTAATTTCCCCAAATACTTTGGAGTGATAGTTTGCTCACGATCGCTTTTTGAAAACTGTCTGGGTCGAATTGACCATGTGTGAACATAACTTCGATCTCCTAAGTTATGTTCATATTCAACTACATTTTATCACCGCAAACCAAAAGTATATGTGTGCTGTATAGACTGTAAAGGACACGTGTATTCTTAACTGAAGGAATAATAAAGCGATATAGAAGCTCTTTGGACTACAAGAGAATTTTGCAGTTTGTGAAAATGCAGCGGTAGAGAAAGCGGGCGCTTGCAAGCTCTGGTTGAGTACGCACTGGGGATGGAGAAAGAGGTGAAAAGCAGACACCAAGAGAGAGAAAGAGAGAGAGAGAAAATGACAATGGTACCATAGTGGGAAGGATCGTTGAAGAGAGAAGGGTAGTGAGCGCGAAATTCGGCGCAGGCGGGTGAAATGCCCACGTGAGTTTGCAAAAGTAGTGACGCGGCGTCGCGCGGCGTCGAGACGCTCAGTGCCGCGCGCGACTTCAAACGCGACGCAGGTTCGCCCTGGAATGACTGAAAATTTTTCGAAAACCTTTAAAAAACGCGATGAATTGTTAACGATTATGGAAAAATGTTGAGGGATGTAAAGAACGTAGTAATCAGATTACGCGATCATTTCGCCACTGCGATAAAGAACAAAACTAGACGAAAAAGAAAAACTAACTAATCCCTTCTTATTTTTTTTTGCCAACACCATAAACGTTAATTTGAGTTTTAGAGTGTCGAATTGATGAATTTACATTACATATAAATTCAGTGAAAAAATTCCAAAGGCCTTCAGATTCATACATTCAAAAAATGAAACGAATTTTGTAAAATTTGTAAATACAGGATGCAGATCGTTTCAAAGTCTCTCAAGGCATGCAATAATAATTTATGAAATCGCTAACTAGCTAATGTATCAATACGTCCTATATATAGCTAAAACCCTCAGTGTTCAGCAGCGTTATAATCAACTCCGAAAAAACAGAACCACTAAGTTTAAAAGTAACAATGGGTAAAAGAAAAAATAATGGTGTAATTTAGAGGAAATATATAAAAATAGTTTTAAGCATAGAATTGATAATGATCTCGCTGTGGTTTCAACAGTAAATCGACTTCGGTGAAAAGATTAATCACAAAAGCTCGCGAGTATATTGAAATAAAGCTGAACACTCGGTTGAAAGATTTGCGTAATGTGAGATTTAAAAGGCGCTGATGAAAAACCGACGCTTCATCAGTGAATAGAGAAAAAAATGTGTGCAGCGATTGAAAGTAACAAAAGCTTGAGGCTAGATGCACTATTGCGGTATATAAAACAGTTTGTAAATATTTGATCTTTTCAGAATCAAGGGTTGTAGTAAAATTGAATGAAAAAAGTAGTACGTCAACAGTAGGAGCAAGCGATGTTGTATGTTCTAGAGTAAATTGTATCTGATTATCAAAAAATATAAAACATATCAATGAAGTACTCGAAGAGCACCCCTGAAAGTATCGAACCCGGAACTGTATAAAAATTCAGTGAATCGATCGAAACTCGGGCAATTAATTCAGCACGTGTCTTAGAACTGTGGAGGTTGAAGAGGAGGAGCGGCAAAAGCTCGCGTGCTCGAACGTGTTGTGCAATAGTGTCTCCACACATAAGATGGACACTTCGCCTACTCTTAGCTTGGGAGGTTCGCGTGCAAGAACTGCACTTCTGGCGACTACCGGAACCGGAAGTGCAGATAGACGGGTCGTCTTTTTGGCCAGCCAACCCAACGCGGTGGGACATGATACCAGAACGTGGCCTCATCACTGGTCTCCGCACATGGTGAGTCATATGACAATGAGAACGGGACTGACGCGATCGCGGATCTGTGTGTCAGTTGGTTCTAATCATTATCAACAGCTACACCACGCTCGAAAATGATCAGAGATGTCAGTCAACCGTCACACAGTGAATAGGATAGGGATGAAACGATTTCCAATAGATTCCGCGACGCATTTGGCACATTGACTATGTGATATCGGTCGCGGTGCGTATCACCGATAGGGATACAAGGTTCGTTTGTCCATTGTCCCCATCTGACCGGATCCTCTATTCCAGTATCTGTGATAGGGATTTCTGCAGATTTTCAACCCCTGCATCATGTGACTGGATGATAGGGGCGAGTGCGGTTTGCGCTGCACATCATCCATTAAAGATAAGGGTGAATATCATTGATCAAATTTCGATGGACGTCATTGAAAGAATATTTAATTATTTCCCTATCATTCTGAACAACTAAGCATATGATATATTCTCGATACCTTGCGGAAGATCACAAGGAGCAGCAAAAACCTTTCGCCAAGTACACCAATGCGGTAATTAACCGCAAAATCATGCTAAGCAGCCTTGAGAGGATTTCTAGAGTAAAATGTACCCATAGAAATTCTCTATTCAACAGAAGTAATGGAATACGAGATAACGTCAACACCAACGTTACAACTCGATCGTCCTTACATCGAAAAGGTCCGCCAAGTACTAAGTAGAATAAATTTATATTTTTCACGTTATTAGATGTACTCGGTAGTAGTGTCTGATTCAATTTCGTTTGTAACAAATTTTCTAAAAATAAAAAATAAAAAATTGACCAATTTTTTGAAAAAAATTGTTGCGAAAAATTGATAAATAAAAAATTTTCAAGTACAATCGGTCGATTCCATATTGCACATCGATATCAGGCACATGCATTCCAGAGTTCGTTTGCGGTTCAGATTAAACAAGAAATCATGTCATAATCCTGTAGAATATGGTGTGTTTTCGAATGATAATCGGACGTTGGTTAATTTTTCAAAATGATCCCCAAAAAAGGCTCCAGGGTGTGTAGAAAGAATATTAAGACAAAACAAAAAAAAAGTGAAATTAAATTTGCGAAAATTGCTTGAAATTGTTATTCCCGCATTTCGAGCACTAAAATTTTTGAAAATACTCGGGAGTATAATATAAAAGCTCTAATTCTTCAGTAGTAGAGTAAAAATATGTTGTTGTATTCGTTAAACGAAAGGTCGTAAAAATTTTCCACGCTTCTAAATCTTTGAGTTTGTACGTTAGTTGTAGGTGGGGTGCAGTTT
Organism: Euura saliciscinereae; assembly: GCA_018420115.1. Lineage (NCBI taxonomy): Eukaryota > Metazoa > Arthropoda > Insecta > Hymenoptera > Tenthredinidae > Euura > Euura saliciscinereae. Next base: position 19,241 of record JAFFZH010015586.1, on the reverse strand, counting down.
CAATCCACCATTAAAGTCGCTGTATAATTGGAATAACGTGTGCAGGTGCAGTAAAACACGTAGTACACAAATTGCACGAGCTATGTTATATAGTGGGTTTGTAGCATGTACAGAAACGCTGTACACTTAAGGTAAAAACCGTTGTACGTCTCGGTTTTCTCTGCACCGTTACCCCTGCCCATATATTCATCATCGACGATTTTTACTACTCTTTGCGTGATTTTTACGTGACAGCTGCATCCAAAACGTTTTTACGATTTTACATGTAATTTTTCCACACCCCTCAGGCAGGGGGATGAGGAGAGGTAAGGGGGCGAATTATAGAGAAGAACGGTGAACATGCTACCCAATATCATTTTACTTGGGTAAGATTTCATTTCCTTTACCTAACAGATCTCATTACGAGGGTCGTGTCCTCACGTATAAATTATCAGTTTGTAAACTACCCTCTTGACAAACGTACCCTAACCACCAGGGTCAACCAAACTCACAAATTTTCCATTTTCAAAGCAAATAATTGCAAAGTTATTGATAAATATACTTCGTACGTTCGTGTTTCGATCGATTTTAACCATATATACACAGAAACAAACTTCTCAAGTCCGGTCATTTGTTCAAAACTTTAAGGTCACGTCTCTCTCTCTCTCTAATTATAAACACGTAACCAAATTTCGGTAATTACTCAAAAGTCTGACAGTTTTCCTTTTTTTTTTTTGTTGTTGTTCATTTCTGAAATACTTGTTCCATCTGGACTGTTGCACTAAGTCAATTCTATCAGGTTATATCAGATGACATCATATGTCTTAATCAGTTTTGTTTGAATTTATATAAAAAAATTTAGTAAATTATGATAGAATTCAATCTGATCGTGAAAAAAAAACGTTTTTCCCAGGAGAATCTCTCGTTCATTCTTGTTTCATAATTTAGGGCAAATGTTTCCCTTAAAATTCGAAGGGTTTGCTGCATAACGATAATCATCATCACTCCGTGCCACCGGGTCATGTAAGGGCGCAATTTTGAGTTACAATTGGCCTTAAAACTGACGTGCAAACACCATGGAGGTAATCAAAGATAAATATTGTCCATTGCAGATAGCGAAACGCTAGTATAAGCAAGAGGAGCATTGTGAAATACGAGCTTGGTCTTGTTAATTACTAATTAACTCTGTAATTGTATGTAATAACTGTAATAAGCCACGGGCGGGGCTTCGCTTCAGTTTATCCAAAGAAACGCGTTCCTTCGCAAAAATGTCAGACGCACTCACCCAACCGAAAAATATTATGTACTTAATCAGGTAAAAAATCACCGGGTGAATGACAAAATTTTATTACCGATCTCAGGATAAGATTCACTGTACAATTTCATCATCTAGTTTTTTTTTATATTGTAACCAACAATATCACGGATATAGATCATTCGATGACGCCGTTTGTTATAGTAACATAAGACCGTCCAACGATGATAAAGCTCAACGTCGATCCTTAGATTCAGTTGATGATGATATCTTCATGATAGTCAAACAGCATCGTACTACGAAGAAGCAGCGTGGCTCACGGAGTAGCGTAAATGTCTACAAATCCAAAGGTCGTTGGTTCGATCCCGCACCGAGGTGAGATTTTTTTCTTCGTCTTTTCTCAGCCGTGATCATGAGACAAGTAACGTTACAAGTTATGATGAATTAACTGTGATTAATTATATGAAAATCGAAAAACATAATCATACGACTTTTTCCAGAAACGATTAGCTCTGTTTCCCGCGGTGGTAGATTGGTTGCATGTATTGGGTATATGATATATAAAAGTTGAAAATAAAACGTGATATTTCAAAAAATATAGAGGAAAAGGAAAAGGCGAAACCGTGGACTGGATGACATCTCGAGGACTAGACATAACTCCTCGGCTCGATTTCCCTCCGCGGTAAATCAGGCTCGTCCTGAACATTTTTCCACGGTTTTCCTCTTTTTCGGCAAGACTTTTCTCAAACTCGACTCGACCGCCGAAACCCCTATCCTTTACCCCAATTTTAACCCCTCGCAACCCCCTCCAAAGCCAGACTTCACCCTCGCAGCTATTCATGCACCATCTATATCACCGCATATCAACTGTTTTGTCATTTCCTCGTAATATATGGCAGTTATTTCTCTTTATTTAAATTATCGAGCTTAATCGCGGAGCCAGATAAATTTACCCTCAATCCGTATTTTTCCATCGCAAAAATTGCACAAACTCTGCATAGTGAATAAAGATAAACCGCATGAATCCAGAAACTTTTTAACATTCCAATGAACATTTCGTTTGAAATTAGTCATATTTTGGTTTACAGTACTGTTGCCGTACAGTTTTTCTTGATCTTGACAGGAAAGCTATAGCCTTGCACCCTTGAATGTGAAATGACGGTTTTGTGTGATTTTCGATCTTTATTTTCACCCCTAATTTGTTCCTTGCAAAGTTGGTTTTCTGAGAAAAGCAATTAAGAGGCATAAAATTAAGCATTGAAACGGCAACGATCGGGATCCCAGAGAGTGAAAACGCTAACGCGAGCACACAATCATCAATCTCTGCTTGTCCCAAGTGGCACTACTAATTCAGTACCCTTGTCTCTTGTCTCATGTCTCCTTCTGAACTCCGTTCACTCTCTATACTTTATTGGCTACTACACCACGAATCGGCCTTTCGCAAAGCTAATGCCAGGTTTAGATAAATAGCGACCCGTACGTCAGAGTCGAAACCAAATCGAGATCTAACTCGGATTGCAACGTTTATGGCTGGCTATTAATAAAAGATTTTCAATCGACATTCACGGTGTACATGTGTGTAATTTCATCGAAAATTTATTTCACACATACACAATGTTGTAGTATGCTTCGGCATTCAGGCCTTTTATGGTGAAATTGGATTGGTTCGAAGCTTTTCAAAACCGGGCTCGGTTATGAAAATTATTAATCGACCGTATGGACCACACGGAGCTTACGACAACCTCAAGACACGATCTTGCAGTTTGTGAATTACTTTTTTACCATACACACCGTGAACAGAAGGATACTTTTATAAGCTCGTGACCCTCCGGAACACACATTGTTCTTTCTACAGCGTGATCCGTGCTTCGAGTATGAACGGACTGTCTAATTTTTAATCAGGCTTTATAATCCTAGCAGAGATAAGATCATGAATGTATATCCAGAAATTCGAGTCGATTGGTTCAGTAGTTTTCGAGCAGTTTGATTTCTATGTACAATAAGCTCACAAAAAATGTTTACTTGATGGTTCTTTAGAAAAAAAATCTTAAGTTAAATTGCACGATACCCCAATCGATGAAATTTTACTGAAATTTACTAACGAGGCTCAAGACCGTCTAAATTTCCTAGGTTAATGGGGTCGAGTCAGACTCGTAGTCTCGCCATCAATTCAACCTCTGAGTAGATTGAAAGTGGAAATTAGTCCTTTGAACTGTGGCAAACGACCTGTCTTAATAACTCGATGAAATTGCCCGCTGGTTGCTAATTGTGAGCTAAATTTCTGTATGTACATACAATAAAATTAGGATCGCCGAGTTCCCAGAAGAAGAGACAAGGAGATCAAAAACAAGAAAAGACTTATCGACGTTTCCCGTTTTTTCTAAACGATCTGATTTTGGGAAAGCCCGTTCGCATACGAGTCAAGTTTCAATCGATTCGTATCTGATTTGGGGTTTCCCGTGATTCAAGAAACGATTTCACCGTGATTGAAAATATTTTTCATGCCCACAAGAGAGAGCGAGCGAGAGATACGAATGGTAATTTTTCTCACTGATCTTCCACGCGCGTTTCAGACACCGCACTATCATCGATTGGAAAGTATTCGCAAAGGGAACGGAAACTCTTCGTGTTGCGATTGAGGTAGAATAAAAATATTTCCATCGGAAAATTTACCCTTGTAATTAGCCACGTACAATCTACCATCGTTTATTTTCCTTCTAATCGTAAGATGCATCGTGAAAATTATATTGCAAAACTTGTGCTGCATCGGGCTCGTTTCTCGTTTCAATAAACTTGTGTAGGAATACGATAGTCGATAAATTATAACGTCTCTCTGTTTTAATTTAATGTAATAACACGACCCTTGTAATTCTGCCTATATAACAAACACTTGAAAGTGATTTATTAATCGTCGTAACGTTGCAGCGCTTGGTCCCAGCGCCACAGGCTATCACCTTTTTCTCCAGGTGAAACACAGCGGTGATAAAGTTGCATGGTATCATCATACACGTTAATGCAACCGACCCTTGCAATCTGTGCATCCCAATATCCAGGCATCTGATACTCTGGAAATTTCTCGTGAAAGTCGGCATGAGGCTAAATAATGGAGAATAGCGACTAGTCCTTGATTCATCTACAGTCATTGATGAACGAAAATTAGATCGGATCATGCCAATAGCTTTCTGACTGAATCTCGAAACGGTGATCTTTGTGCTCGATTTGTAATCATCGGGCTAAAACTGTTATCCATGAAATTGTCAGAAATAGTCTACAGAATACATAAAAAAATTAGAAAATGATGACAGTATCGAGAAAAGATATTAGATTTCAGATATAACTGCTAATTTAATTGTCAGTGACTTCTTGTAGGTCATGAAGAGAAAGACAAGTAATAAACCTGTAATCGCCGGAGTCTGTATATTCCGAGCATTCAGACAGAGTCGATCAAGCCTGACGCCTTCAACAATGATTGACTTTTAACAATTTTTCATGGTTCAATGGATAGTTGTGATGGAGGGAATCGTCAATAGAGTCACGCGTCTTACGTTAGGGTCTGAAATTCTCTGTTTCGCGTTATTCTCCTATTCCATTCCATTCCATTCCATTCCATCTTCCATTCCAGTCCACTCCATCCCATTCTGCCTCTGTTACATATTCATCGTTCACGTTTCACTGCTCCAGCTCCGTTCCCGTCACGTCACGTCAGATTTTTGACATTGTGGCATAAGTCCGTCAATGTTTACAGTCTTCTGTCGTACAGAATTCAATCCAATATATGTATAGTACCTATCATTTCGTCTCTTATCTCAAGAAAGCTACATTAATTCGGAAAATCACTTGACATCCTTCGCGCATTGATCCTAATTTTGTTTTCCCGACGCCGATTAACAAGCTGCCGAATTAGAGTCCGCAAGCAGCCTCTTGTTGGGCAGTGGATATTTTTGTCAGTCAGAGACCAATATCGACCACATCCCAAAAGCTCCCGATTACCATCGAAGATATAGATGCAGTGGAGAATGAGAGCATTCGGACGTTCGTATTTTTGTTCTCGGCCCCTTTATTCGTCTGGTGCACGAGGTTTGGGGGAATGCACTCTCGAGTATTGCGACGGGTATAAGAATATCTTTGGGTATTGCTCGTGCCGACCTCATACCCCATTCGAATTAGATCGAATTTAATTGGATAGTAAAAAGGTATAATTGTACAAAGATGTTAATTATGGCCTATTAATAAACGTACTGGACGTTTGGGCCACCATCTTGGAAGAAGGGTGCTTCTATAATCGGCCTCTCGCTTGTGTCTCTGTAACCAAGCATGATATTAACACAATGAGGAATTGTTTCATGACTGGCTGATGAATGAGGATAAAAATTCTTAGGTGAACCAGTCGGTTTTCGTTACGGAAATTTTATTGGTTGACGTTTCGATTGAGCCATGGTCAATATTTTGATAACGATTGACCATGGCTCAATCGAAACGTCAACCAATAAAATTTTCGTAACGAAGACCGACTGGCATACCCAAGAATTGTTATCTTCATTAACACACTGGTCAAAAATAAAAAGAGACGAATAATCGGAAGAAACAGTTTCAAGGTTCAAATTTTGGGGCTGGACTTTGAGTATGTTTATTGTAGTAGGCCATGATGAACAAGTAACTCATTGACTCGTCTAGTCGTTTATAGGTTATTTTCGGTATTTTTTCAACATTTCCTGAACTGTTACGTATATAAAACAGCAAATTGACTTCTATAAACGTCGATCAGTATCTGAGATTTCGTATAGGTCGGTAAGCCATCTAAAAATTCATCGATCATATTTTCCGAAGGTTCGGGAAAAAAACCGTATTTCCTGAAAGTTGAGTATCAAGGGGTTTACCGACAAGCTTGTATAACTTTTTTTTTTCTCTCATCGTCCCGCCCCGATACTCTCATATACATAACACCATTTTTTAAGAAGAATTTCATTCGAATTTCGAGGCTATAGTTTCAAAATCAAACGAGTTTAACCCTGTGTTCAATAACAACGAGACTTTACAGGGGTACGAAACGACTCAGCGTATCACGTGGTGGAAACAATTATTAAATTAGCAAACATCAGTGTCTCTAATTACAGTTACACCGACTTTCGTACTCCCCCCTACCTCTCTTTCTCAATCTCTCTACCTTCTCATTCCGAAACTCTTGCCTTCTCAACCCCTTTTCGGGGGTATAACGGTATTCGAGCACGGCTTTCTCAGGCGAGGTACCCTTTGCTACCAGAAGCTCACCCTTGGGTCTCCTTTCCGGCTTATTTCTAAGGGCTTAGCTTTTGTCGGCTTACGATCTCCGAGCATCGTTTGCGCCTAAACTATTTCCGGATATCTCTAACGTTTGGTAATCTGTTTTTCACCGTTTTATCAACAGGGTTTCAATAAACTTCTAAATTTATCTTGTTTCGGAATAATCAGCCACATGATTTCATTTCAGTTCACTTCTCGGCCGTGTTTTGGACTACACGTGAATAAATAGTTCACGTCAGCCCACGATCGCATTCTGGTTAACGGATGATCCAAGGCACGAACCTTCGACATTAAGCTTCTCGGTGATTGGCTTAAGTGATTTGCAGATGATTATAATAATTTAAAGATAGGTCACCTCCTATCGCTAATGAGTTGTGGTAATGGCGTATCATTTATACACGGCGCTAATCACATACTGCTGAAATCCTATACGCGTTTTAGGAATCTACAGGCTACGTACCTTCGGTGTAAAAAGTTAGGAAAGACTGGTTAGAAAATCTGCAGCATTGATTTTCAAATCCTTAGCTCAAACATGCGCAATTTGAAAAGATGGTTCAACTTGGCTGTCAAAAATGACGGAATTTCATTCGATTTTCAAGTTTTTGGTCTTATTTTCTCCAGGTACACGAAAGATCTCCACGAAGTGTCCTAACAAAACTTCCGCTTAGTAGTTATCCCCTTAGCGGATGGAAATAGACGAGGATAAGTAGCTGGTGCAACAGTTGATCGTCAGTAATTAAATTCCCGCGTTCGTGTCTGTTTTAAGTTCTTCATATCCAAGCTTGAGTTTTTCCGATCGGTTGACCACTCCTGAAATCAGGTGCTGAAGTCACTCAAAATCAATTAGAGTCACTTGAAGTCAGTTAAAGTCACTACGTCGTCATTTCATCTGTATTAATTCGACCTGTAAAATTTTTCGACAGCATTGTTGCTCTGAATAAATTTTGACACCGAAGGTATCGCATGTGCCTACAGTGATTAACATTGATCTTGACGATACTGAAATAGTCGAAAGATAGCCGACTGATCCACTGGATTTTCGGTACGTCGAGAACCGTCCTAGTCGTAGAAACGTCGCCCAGATATCCGAACGGGTTAACGAATTTACCGGAAACCACTTTACCGTTTCAATCGATAATTGACACGGAATGGACAGTCATCGTCTACCTCGTCTCGTGTAATTGACTCTAGCCGTATCCGGCTTAAATTATCCAACAGAACGTTCGGTCCCCGCTTGTTCGCCGATTCGCCTAATCCGATGCCAATTATGGAGCGAAGCTCCAAAGACGATTTTTAAAAATCTCGGTACGAAAAGTTCGCGCTTTTTCTTTCCAAAACGCCGGTTACGACTCACCTCGAAATTCTGTGCCACCATACATACAGTCGATCGTGCCGTAAATCAGTCGCGTGCAGGCTGGGCTACTCGCCTAGGACAACACGTCCGTGCCGTCTATATTCACACCCCTTTTAACCCCCCTCGAAGCTTCGCAGCTTTCCTTTCGCCATTCTACCGCCACCCTACTACCCTGCCCGAGACTTACACGTACCCCTAAATGTACGTGCACACAACCCTCACCCGAGTAGTACATGCGTCCGGGCATTGAACGGGCGGGAACGATGCAATTGGCTATAGCAGAGTAGATTTATACGTCGATAAAATGTAATTCAATTTTATACATATTCAACAAACCATTTTTTAGATTAATTTAAGGGTAGTACTGAGAAGTACTCGATAAAACTTATTACAACGAATAGACAAAATTGATCGGTCATTTTTTTCTTTTTTAATGCGAAGTAGGGTTGATGTTTTGGGATATCAATCACATGTAAAACGAACAGTCGCCACAATTGATGGTACAAAACGCATGAACCTTTAAATGATTTGATCTGTGGCAAACAAAATATTGAAAAACTGTGTCCAAAACCTCCTTCAAATCATATTTACGCCAGTAATTGGATAATTTTATGAATTTAAGACCTGGCCAAAATTGATGGAGTGGTCCAAGAACGGTGCTTCTATCCTAGCGACAAAAAGTATTGGTTGCAGATACAGTGGACGATATTTTTCTGAATGTATAAGGAACATGCCGTTGAGACCAAAGCGAGAAAAAAAGTATTTGAAGTTTACCGATTTTCTCGATTCGACACGTAGTACGATTACTTTTTTGGGACGGTAAACTGATAGATTGAATACCAAATTTCAGACAAAAATATTGAAAATTGTAGGGATTATTCAACTTTGAAAGGGCCCAGCCAGAAATCAATTTTAGTGCTTCAGCAAAGAACAAGTTTGCCCAAATTTCAACCCCCTCTCTTCACTGTTGGTACTGGGATAACAAAAAAACGAGAATACAAGTTTTGTTTACGAAATTAAGAAGCCATTTTTACTCGAGAAAGAATGAAAAAATATTTTTCAGCAGGCGCACATTTTCAATTTTTTATTTTTTTTTAATAATCGTTGGAGAGAAAATTCCGAGACAAAAAATCTGCTACTGCATCGATTAGCGAGGATGGAGGGTTGAAATTTAAACAAAATTCATCCAAATCAGTTCTAGGACATTTTAAACTTGATTGAAAGATCAAGGATCATTTGTGACCAATAATTCTTATAGCTGTTTCGATCGTTGTTCCCCCTTCCTATATAAAAAGAGGGATATGGATTATCCTCTTTTTTAACTATCTTCAAGTTCCACCAATCATAATTATACGAGTTACGTATAGAAAAAATTATTGCTCGCCCGTGCAGCGTTTCCAATTAGGTTAATGTTTGCTGAACCTTTACCTTCTTTGCACAGTCCACACCCTGACGTTCCATCTTTATTGCAAATGGACTATTCGGTCAATTCCGTATTCGATAGGAGGATAAGATTATCGTGAGTACCCTTTTTTTCTAGTCTTCTCATGATCGTTGATAGATCAGCCGTGAATGATCGTAACCTCGAGTCCTAAATACATAGAAATAAAAAAGGAAAAAATAAATAATAATGAAAGTGTGAAAACCCCTGACTGGTGTGAAATAAATGACACCGATTGTTATCGAGGTAGTGTACAGGGTGCTATTAACAATGGCCCACGTAAACCTGCAATCTAAGGCGAGAGAGAAAAATAGCCGACAGCGAACCACAACCAGCATTACATTGGCCACTATAGCCATTTGTCTAGCTCGCAGTTAGCTCTTACCCCAGGTCCCGGTAGCCTTTCATTTTCCACTTCCTTCCTTATTCTTGGCCGATGACTTTCCGAGTCAGATATCAGACCCCAAGCCGCTATCGAAATTGAAAGAATCTAAATATTCCGTGCGGGAAACGAATTAAATGCGAACTCTGAACGCACATTAAAATACCTCGTTCCTTGCTGAGAAGTAAAAGAAACAAAAAAAAAAGGGAGAGAGAGAAAATAATAAGAAAAGTGTGATAAAGTTGAACGTCAGAAACTTGACTCCTTCTTCCCCCACTAACATTCCGTCCTCTAGAATTATTACAAACTTTTGAAATTCGTGTACAAAGTATGTTTGAAATGGGGTGTCACAATATTTCATCCCCTTGCAGCCCCCCCCTTCCCTTATTCTCTATGCTTACTTGCCTTTACTTTAGCCCTCTGTTGCTCGCTACGATTCGGCCCTAAAGTAACTCTCGGTATTTGTCACGCTTCTTGAATCCGGATTTTAACAGCTGCTACGATCTCGTAGAAAGTTGTGATTTGCTTTATTTTTGGACTGAAATCTGGAGGATCCTTCTCGCCTCGAGAGGATCAGAATATCCCTAGTGGGTCATCGAGGATCCTTACAGAATTTTGAAAGTTAGAAAGAAACAGCGATTTCTCATCACGAACTAAAATGACAACGGATATCAATCACCGAATATTATTCGTCGGAAGCAGAATAAGAGCTGTTACAAATGTTTTTTATCCCTCGTAAATAATTCAAGGGTACAAATTTCTTCCAACTTGGCCAATACGTCAAAATATCATCGAGGGAGGTATGGACCACTTGAATTAGCATTCAAAAGCCGTTCGCTAGGGTTCTGGTCGGGCGGGCAGGTCCAGTCTGGGGAAAACGTTGGAACAGATATATTAAAATTCCCAGTGCCAAAGGAGACAGAGAAAAAGATCTCTAGAAGCTCAGGAGCTCAGCTCCTCTGACCTCTAGGGACGCTCGTAAATAAATCGTAATTTATTTCGTTGGCCAAAAACTTTTCTCAACCCCCTAGAAAAAAAAATAGAGAGAAAACTTTTAGCCAGGGATGCAATAAGCACGATACAAAATCGCTGTGGTTCGGTGGGGCCTGAAAGCACCTCCATCACATTTGGAAATCGATTTAAATGAGAATAGCTATCGAAATTGAATGGCGCGGTGCAGTTGAAAGATGTGTGTCAAGAGCGAAGATGGTCGAGACCCCAGAGAATGAGGTGGAAAGGCGTATCCTTAGAATCGGATAAATTGACTGCTTTTAAGCCACGATGTGTTTTGAACTCGGAAAACGACTTCCATCTTCAGGGATACGGTGTATTCATCAAATCGATGGATATAATCCCGAGAGGACAACCTGTAGACTATATTCTTTGTCATGATCTCTGACTTCTTCAGAAAACCTAAGGTGAAATACCTTTAGGCCAGATCGTGGTGGGTATTTCTCTCCTCGGTGGAAAAATAGTCTCATTATATACGCTGCTAGAGGTCAGGATGAGAAAAGAAAGATTCATTATTCATTTCATTTTCACGTCGATATGACGGGACTCGTCTCATTAATGACTCGGGAATATTATCAGCCAGGACGATAAAGCGGAGAGAATAATCTGGTACACCTCCAATGTCGTTCGTCCCAGTATGCCGGCATGGAAGATAATCTCGATCTAAATTATTCGAGATCACGCTTACGTTAATTCCAATTAACGCTCCAGCCTCCCCAACCGGTGCACACGAGTCAAGTGCTAGATGTACAAGGCCGTAGTTTCCTATGTTGTTCTCTTATCAAGTCTCTCTGAGCAACCGCTCGATTTATGCTACTACTTTCGAGATAACCTTTCGATTTCCAACTCAGACTTTCCTACTTCGAGGAATTTTTCCCGCTGACTCATTCAATTAGAAACGTTCTCATCAATAACCGATTAGTGGCAGTAATGAATGAAATATCGATAAAATAAGTGGAATAGATGAGAGAAAAAATATACCCCGTGTCATAACACACGAGTTTAACGCCCTAGGGTTTTTTTCTTTGCGCATGCGCACTTCGAGTCAACCTAGTCGCTCAGAGCCGCCATCTTTGAGCGGATTTTGAAAGAACAAGAAACAGAGTGATGTAACTATATCATTTGGTGACTGGTAAACGTTTGGAATGATTGGTTCAACAGATCGTCTGAGTGGTTTACGGTAACGTGCTGTTGGAATCAATTCGATTCGAATCAGATAATCGATTGTACAACGGTTGTATGAGAACGCAGCCTGTTGGTCCGAGGCACATGCCTGTGGATAAGTGGTAGAATCGATGGGTCAGACTAACCCTAATTTAGTACACGAAGATATGTTTCAACCTGGGTGGAGTATGTGGGACGGTCTTGGCACGGTTCGGTGCGAGTTATTCCCTGGCCAATGCAGATACTGGGGTCCGATTCTCAGTCCTAGGGATTTCTGGGGTATCTCTCTATCCTTCAGGAACTCAATGTAACTCCCTTGGATACGGACAGGATCGGATAAGGGTCTCCGATTCTACAGGCATTATGAATCCATTACCCAAAGGCTCACCTCTGCGCCAGAACGGTTATTCGAATGCACGTATCACACGGCCAATAGTCAGTGATAATGTTACAGTTTCTTAACAAGCATATTCAATGGTGAATTACTTCGATTTTCGTTTCATCGATGATTCCAATAGCAGACTATTAAGGTTCAGTTTTCAATATTCGACTTCAAAAATTGTTACTTTTGTCCATTTCGTCATTAACTGGGACAACGAATTTAGGGTGTGTCCGAGTTACTGACTGGAATGTGTTCGAATGCTGCGTCAATATATTGATTTTCCTGAATGTAAACGGAGCTGATGAATAAATGATGTGGAATAGAATTATATAAGGGACAGAAACTCGGAATTAAAATATATATTTTGAAAAAATCATCCTTCACACAAATTTTGCAACGTTTTCAAAGAAAAATGGAACATCATCAGATTCAATACATATTGTAAAGATTGATAAAGTAAAAAGTAAAATGAACTTCCACACTGCCTTTTCTTCATCTCCGAGGATCACATATTGGTTTGTATCTTCAAAGGATTTTTGCATTTTCGCTCGAGTGCCTTTGACTAGGTGTAAAAGTTAGCGGGGTTGCTTCGGTGTCAAAGCAAGTTTGGTAGTGTAGGGTGAGGATGAGAAGTTGGTCGTAATTCTTTGGGACGAAGTCGATTGAGGGTCCAGTCACGTATCGGGGTCTGAGGTTCTTCGGGAGTGCCTTAACCTTTGGGTTCCCCCGACGGGACGCTAGCCGAGTCTGTTGACACACGACGGAAATGGTGTAGCCAAAGCTGAGGAAGGTGGAGGACTGGTGTCTCGGAGTGTCTTACGATTCAGGAACCACCTCGTCCTCTGGGGACATTCGGTGATATGAGGACACGTCAGAGATCTGTACAATTTTTCTACAATACAAAACCGTATACCATGTTTCTTTTACGACACGGTTGACCAAAGTTGGTATACACCTTATTCTACCCGAGACGGTCACTTCCTGGATTAGGATGATAATTAATTATAATCTAACGCGATTGTAAAGCGTCGTTCTTGTTGTCCTGGCCCCCACAAAGGGACAGAGAGGGACTAATTACTGGCGGTTTCTCAGATAAACTGTCTTTGAGATATGGTGGTGACAATGAGAAGCTTTTTTTATCTCTTCATCTTCTTCTTCTTCTTCTCAGAGTTAAATTAATGGCTGACAATATCTGTGCGGTGCTTTGTAGTAGATTTTGATTCGTTGGTATTGTATAGAAGGTAAAAGTACTAGTTCGCAAGTATCGAGTAATAAAAAATGAGGGGACCTGAACTTAGTTCCCGTGATCCTCCACCGTGGCCAAATTAGTGCGAGAGTTAACAAGCTATATTTTAGTTACCAAGTACTAACGTATTCCAACACGCACGAACATAGGTATATCTATTCAGATAGATTCGGTGGACACAGTGTGGTTATTTAGTCAAGCGTGGAGTGACCATTATTCGAATGGCTGCCCTCAGTTTGTTTAGCATTTTACAACCACAGTTTGATCAACACCGGTCGACCGGTTTATCCGATTTGGTTTATAATGTGGTCAACTGGATATAAACTAACGCACTGTCACCGAAACTAATACGAAAAACGATTTCACCCACGGGGCAAAATTCAGAGGAGATAAAGTAATTCTCAATAGCTCGAGTCGCGATCAAATTAGCTGCAACTTTAGCGATACTGCAATACTACAAGAATTTAACTGACTACTAAAAATATGAACATTTCTACATCATGCTTCGTGTCGAATCGAGACAATCGAGCTGGGGTTAGAATATTTTTTTCCCACTGCTTGAAGCTACTTCAAGTTTCGTGCTCATACACTGACCATAACTTCTGAGTACATAGCATGCAGAGGATATTGGAATGATGATGAAAATTTAAATAGCAGGAAATAGAAAAAGAGGGAAATTAGCTTCGTTGGGTAACCGTTTGGTGGTTTGTCGGGCCACACTGTGCCGCATATCGTGCCAGGTGTGTCGAATTGTGTGGTCACTGGTAGTCAGGGGCATTTTACGTACACGAGGTTTATATTATCTATAGATATTTAGTAGGTAGTATACGTTGTACGATAAAGCTGTGTGTGCGATGTACCTGCTACACAACACTGATTATCAAATTTCGTGTGACATAAATCTGGCCATTTTTACTCGGTAAGATGTACGCGAAAAATTGTTCAGACTTTTTCGTCAAGATGTTATAATCCTTATAGTATTCAGCGAAATTTCCGAAGCGTTATAAGATCTTTTCTAAGCGGATATATATGAAACACAAAGTACGTTAAATACCCTCGTCTTTATATTTCTTACGAAAAAGTACTTTAGCTTCGAGTTTCCCTCTTTCGCGAGGATAATATTTTGCTCGACTATACTATTACTATATATATATCGCTTGCGATTATCCCACAAAATTTCATTCCTGTCTTTCCAGAACCTTGTTCAAAGAAACATGCTCTCGGGAAGGAATTATTCAATGAGATTAGACAGCGGCACTGACCCAGTTATTGAACAAGAGTCCGTACCATCTGGTACATATTTGATCGTTGATTACTTTCATTTTTTTTCATCCATGCTGTATTACCTGCAAATGTTGAACCTGAAAGTTCAGTTTCCAATTTCCGGTCCAGAGAGCATGCAGATATAAAGAAAGTGAAAAGAACGTCGATCTTAGTCGAATCAGCCTCCGTTTCGCTCTAACCCTTCGCGGTCGTTAAAGTTTTAGCGAAGACGTAGAGTCTGAAGGTCCCTAAATTATTATCTCACGGATCCGTCTGTATCGGTTCTCGAGCAATATCGCTGATTCAGCGATATCGTAAATAGAAGTTTAATTAATTCGCCGCTTGGGTAACCCGTAAGGCAAGCGCAAGGGATTATATCGACGGGTCATAGTATTGGGCGACAACGGGTAACGGTAGGGGTTCGGAAATTTTCCAACACATATTATACATATATATGTATATTCCGACACACTACACCACATAGTTTCCCACGAAGGTGTTAAAGGGGTTGCAGTTCCTATCGAATACTGGCTCGTAGGTTGGTCAGAACACCGAAGCATGGTCAGCAGACCCAGAACTGAGACGTTCTACGGGTGTAGACTAAAGGCTAAGAAACCGAGGGTCGCCCTCCGGGTATCGGAGGGGGATACCGAAGTTATTAACTCTGCGACATCCCTTGGTGATTTAGCGGGTCCACCGACGCGGTTGCGATTCGATGAAGAGAATTTTACCGCAAGGACATTTGTCGTACATTTCTTATTTCCTTTTTTTCTTTCGTCCATCGACCGGCTCGAATTCCATTAGGGAATCAAAAAGAATTAAAGGTCAGATGGTGCAGAGGCTCGATGAAGGTATGGTCCACGGCACTTATGGCGTTGAGGAACTCCGGCAAGCGGAAATGGTAGCGATAAGTACAGCGGCTACTATGTGAGGCCCAGAACGAATTACGTTAGAAATTGTACTTCGGTATTCGAGTGCTTTTCTTCGCCAACCTGAACCTTTTCAATTCTAGAACAGAATTAACGGATCTCAACGAAAATTATTTGCCAACGAACGATTTTGATCCAATTCATGGTTTGTGATTTTTTTTTCTGTTTAGGTGGAAAAAAACTATTCGAATCTCGTAGATTGTTTAGATTCGACAAAAAGCAGTCGTATCATCACTTTCGGGACGGTACACTGAGAATGGACACCAAATTTTATCAAAAAATATTCAGAATCTTAGGAGTGTAATAAACTTTCAAAATAAGTAACTCATAGGTACAATTTTCAATATTTTTATCTGAAATTTGTTGTTTAATCTCAGTGTACAAAAACGCATTCGGAAAAAAAATCGAGCAATCCTATTCTTGACCGTTAAAATCCACCCTTGAATAATTCGACGAAGTAATTCTTGATCTTATCGAAGCAGCACATTGAGAGTGAAAAGATCTGTACAATTAATAATTTCCAGTTCCAGAACGAAGGCCAAGTCTTGAGGAGAATTGAGCTGATTTAATTACGTCGAGTTTGACCTTTCGATAGTTTAGTTGGTTTATACTGCATTGGATAAGAATGATATATTTAGGGGATAGGGGAGATTGGTTTATTTCCAACTTTCTATATACTATTCGTACGAGATTTCGATGTCTATCTTTATCCACGTCTTTGTATCTAAAAGACATGAACCGCCCATCTATCGATAGCTTTATTTATTATCCAATGCTTTCAAAGCTGCGTATATATACGACAGACTGCGATATCGATTGCCTGACTATATTCGTTACTTTGATTAAATGAGTCAGTCTTCGTTAGAGGACCGATACTCAAACGGCTATTGCTATCAGACAATGGACAAAACTATCTCAACAAAAAGCTTCGATTATTACCATCGGCCGTCATCGATGTATCTCATCTTATCCGAAAGCTAATAACGTTGGCTTAAAAGCTTATCCCCCCCAAGTCGTCGTCATGATTGTCTATTGAATACATGTTCATTTTAGTTCATATTATTTTGCAATATGTTCTTGACAAATTGTTTCAATCTAAATTCCACGTCAGTATATAATAAAAAAGAAAAAAAACACTTCGGTATTTATATTTTCGACGAGACACTGTACCACCGTTACGTAAGTGGGAAGGAGTGAAAATTTACGATCAATTCGTATATTCTGACCACATAAATCTTTCGTGTTAGCCAATAGGCGGAGGTCGTATCTGTGTATACAACATATAGTAGAATACAGAAAACGTGTTATACATGTGGCAGTGTGGGAATTGAAAAAGAATTTGGCTTTTAATTCATCCGTGACAGATCGGAATACATACGCAACCCTCCAATGAATATTTCAATGACCAACACCGAGGTGCAGAGTGGAGGACACGAAAAGAGACGGAGATTCAATCTGCGATCAATCAATTGGAAATGTTTTTTTTTTTCATCCAATCTGTGTAACCTACATGTCTACCAATCCTGCCGCAGCAATCAAACTCAGACAATTGCATGGGACTAAAGTTGAGCCAAGTTAATCCACGGTTACAATTACAAGAAAAAAGAAATGTCACTTGTTAAAAAATTCGTGCCGTAAACTTTGTTAGGTTAGTGAAAAAAAGGGTAAGAACAAAACGAACAAAATTTGTCAGAGGGACTTTTCAGTACCGTCAAACGAAGACTTGGCACTTTTTCTTACTCTTCAAATTTAGTGAATGTAAGATTGGAAATTTTTTTTCAACGTTTGTGATGAAAGTGTATGCACAGTCTCTTTCCAGTGTTTTTGCTGTCTTTTTGCTACTAAGGCTTTCCTGCAAACACACTTTCATCGCAGATGGTAGTTTTTTTTTCTCAAGACAGAGAGAGAAATTTTTTTTTTAAATTTGAGGGTTCCTGGTATCGATACACACGAGTTGTCAATGATGTACACGGGGGATTGCACGTCAAATCGGCCGAAAAAACGAGATTTTTTCCCTCACCCCTTTCGATCTGTTTGTCCTTTTGCACAGTCAAACTACATGTTGAAAGGATGAACTGTGATTTTTTTCTGATTTTTTCGACTCATCATTCCATTACGAAAAATCATCTAATAAATTGATTTTCAATTTTTATTTTCTTTTTCGCGCCTACATAGCTCAAAACGTGAACGATGTGTGAAAAAAGTTCCGGTACGAAAATTTTTGGGTTTTTTGTGAACTTTTCGAGAGTATTTTCATCAGGTTTTTAACACCCCGTTCAAGTGTAGTTTTCATAAAAAATGAGTGTAAATCATTCATAACTCAGAAGTACCCTAATCGAATTGGCTGAAATTTATACACAGCGTGTATTTTTCAATGCCAAAGGTTGTCTGAAAATTTCAAAGTCGGCCGAGCGGTGGTTCAGAAAATACATCAACAAATATTCGCACAGTGGCGAGAATTCGGCGATTATGAGGTCGCAAAACAGTTTTTTGTTGGCCACGATTCGAAAATTCAAGATCAATATTCATTATTCTTGTTTGCGTACTCGCGATCGCCCTTGAATTTTTGAACCGCGGCCAAAAAAACTTTTTTGCGACCTCAGAATCGCCGAATTCTCGCCACTGTGCAAATATTTATTGATGTATCTTTTGAACCACTGCTCGGCCCACTATGAAATTTTCAGACAACTTTTAGCATTGAAAAAAACATGCTGTGTAGAAATTTCAGCCACTTTAATCAGGGCACCATTTCGTTACTGAAGATTTTCGAACATTTTTCACCAAATCTGCAGTTTCGCGAGGTACAAAAAATTGCAAAAAATTATTTTCAGAAATTTCAAAGAAAGACGCGAAACTCTTGTACAAGAAATTTTTTCATTCCTCGCCTGAATTTCACGCTATGTTGGCTTGAAAAATCGAAAAACGCTAAAAGCTGATTACTTGACCAGATGTAGTAAGAAAAATACTTGGTCAAAAAAATCTGAAAAAATTTACAGTTGATCCTTTCAACGTGCACTTCCACCGTGTGAAAGGGCAAACAGATCAAAAGGCGTCAGGGAAATCGACCGTTCGATTTGACGTGGAATCCCCACACATATCTGTTCGGTTTACAGAACGCACGGTGTGTTTACGTAACATCGCGTAAGGGTTCGCGCCCTGAACTTAAACAAGCAACAATACCTTAACTTAAGCCTGTGGGGTAGGAACATCAGGTACATATTTATGTAGACACGCGAAACCCGCATATGTGCTTTGGGGTTGGTATATTGTTTCATTTATTTGTTCGTGGCATGTGGTTCGGTATATGTATCGCATATTGATGGAATATTTGAGTAACCTTTCGTCGGTGGTTTTTTATTTGTGTACACGATACACAGATAGAGAGGCACGTATGATATTTCTACATTTCTATATATTCATATAGATACACAGTAACTACCCCCAAGGTCATTCTTTATACATATTTACACGCTTCGATTTCCCCAATGTAGAACGACATATTCAACCTCAGGAATCTAATTCCAACGTCATGGAGGCGTCGTTTTTTTTTTTTTT
>JAFFZH010015583.1:0-68402 GCA_018420115.1 Euura saliciscinereae | reverse complement strand
ACCCATGTGAGTGAATATCTGCCCCCCGATCCTACATCGTACTTGTAGGACCCTCTGCTGTCGTGCAATATCTTCGCGGTGGGCCTGTAAAACTTTTGGGTTTCGTTATTATATAAATCGTCATTTCAGCGTTCGTTTCACTCCAGTACCTATGAATCATAGTAGCTAATTTTGTTTGTTCGTATTTATAAAAGATCCGTGCCTGGTCATTAATTCAGTAACCGACGAGTTACAAGTAACAGCGTGAATAGTTTTGCGCCTACAATTTGAAAGAATTTAATTGCTCCGTTAATTACCGTGCGGTTTCGGAAATGAGAAGTTTAAGAAAAATAAGAATAATCCTACAGAAAACTGCAGATTCCAATCGAAAATCTTCGTCGAGTGAGGATTCACTGGGTTTTTTCTTCCATGTGACGAATCAAGACTGTGACGAGAATGAGAATTGCGTCTGTTGCATCAGTCGCAATTTCCACATTATCACGTCTCTTGTGCAATGAATTCATAGTCAAGCGTTGCGTCGCTAGTAACTGTCGACAAAAGAAGAAGAAGAAGAAAAAAAGAGCTACATTATTGTCAGCTCGCGATGTAGCCACGGTCGCCGTCGAAGAGTAGTGGTGGTTCTACCGGTGAGTAGGTAATCACGAAACTGACAAAATTCGCACTCTACAATTTCTACGTCAGCCGGTGCGATCGCGTCTACGCAGCAGTATAACATCCATCTTTGGTAAGTCACCATGCGAACACAACTACAATCACACCTGCCATTCCTCGTGATGACACGATAATTCAAATCTCAAGACTCTGTTTCCAAACAAACTATCCCATACCACAGCCGAGTGACGATAAGACAACAACTCGGATACAGACTTTGATCAGAACTCGTTTCAATTTTATACGCTGTCAGAATTAGGCCTCAGAGTCGAGAGAAGAGAAAGGCCTGTTAGGTCTGTTCCTCAATGATTCATGAAATCCGCTACATTCTTGAATGAAGATCTCTCGCGCCGCTTTGTTATCCTGTTAGCATGACGAATCGTTTATCTCTATGCCTCTCAGCTTCTTATTCACGAGTTGTCTAATTGATTCAAGAGGAAAAGTATCCGTCGTTTCAAAAACGTTTTAAAAAATGTGTCAACTATAAACGTGGCAGAGTTTGACGTCATTCGATCGCGAAACTCGATTACCTGATACTATTAATACCAGATCAACCATTTATATGTCACGAATCTGCAATGATAATTAAATATCTATGACATCACGATATTGTGTGATTTGATCCTGGATGATGAGAGTTGAATGAATACTTGAAATTCATCCGTTGGTCGGAAGAGAGACGCGGTTTCGAACACATAAATGGAAAAATACAATAGAAAAATAAAGAACCGGTGCCCAAGGCGCGAGTGAAATAACGAACAGAGTCTGAGTCTCTATGGACTCAATGAGGGTCATAGAGTTTGTCGTTCCGAAGTGCAGTAACAGAAGTTGAGTCCTTTTAAAATCGAATCACAACTATCACCGCGGTGCGTTATACTTAAATAGTGGGCAAACCGGAATCCGAGCGATACGCGTCGACGCAAATAGAAGAGTAAACTGCGAGGGAATTTCACCTGACCGCAGTCCGCCGCGGGCGTTTATGCTGACATTACAGTTTTGATCTCGAGTTTTATTGTCGATTTCCGAAGAGAATGGATCAAGAAGACTGGATTTAAAAAACCCGTCACGTTCTACGCTATACGGTTGACACTGAGAGTGAGAGATATGTCGTATAACCCTGCGGCTACTCACTGCGGAAGCGGTCATTCAAGTAACAAACTGTATAACCACGCTTATTGTTAGCTGTACAGTTAGTAATGATTCACGACCGACGAAAGACGCTGCCGCGTCTTTCTGCTCGATCCAGAGTTCAAAGTACTGATTATAGTTGTGCAAGTGTTTGAATTCTTCATTAAAAACGTTATACAGTTTGTGTTTTTGCTCAGTTTCATCGAACGTAAACAAAATTAAAGAACCCGGCTCCAAATTGTATTCATTTGTTAGACACACGTTATAAGATTCTTTTCTCCTCGTTCCAAAACCGGTCCCATTGCCATCTGCCTCGTGTGTCTCCTGCAAAGTAGCTAGTCTCTAGTCTAACCTTTGGCAATTGACAAACCAATAATTTTCAAGCCTTGTGTAATCGTCGTACTGTTCTAAATCGTGACTTGATGCAAGCTGAAAGACTGCTACATTCGGTTGATGAGCCCCATGGAGACGCCTGAGCGTATGCAACCGGCATTTTAGTCTCGTCTCTGTCGACCGGGTCGCCTCCTTGCAGGGGTATCAAGGGACTCGGTAGAGTCTCGCGCAGAGTATTACGTATAAACTGCGAGAACGGTGTGTCTTGGGAAGGTCGCAGACGGAAAAATAAACTGAGAATAAAAGCTTGCCACTCCAGTGTCGATGATTGTCAAAATAAAATTCGATTTTATCTTCTAGAATTAATTAAATCTTAATTTCAAAGTAAGATATGAGCCACGTGCTCGAGTCTAGCTTCGATTTCTCCCACCAGATGGTGTACAGATCAAATCGTAAAACACTGCGTTTATCTTCCAGGATCCCGATCGGTAACGGGGCGAAGAGGGTCATGGGAGCCGGCGAGAAGCAGCCTGGACCTCCGATGCTGCCGCCGGCGAAGAAGCGGGTGCAGTTAGACCGGACATCGAGTCTCCAGGTGGTTACGATCCCGATGGTGAAGAACCCCAAGTACAGAACCACCTCGTCGCTGCTGATGACGCGATGGATGGCGGGCGGAAGAGAGGCGGCTTCCGAAGTACCGGAAGTGGAGGACGGATGGGGGCAGGAGGACCGTTACATGGAGTACGGGACTCCGCCGCCCGTTGAGGAACCGCAATTGTACTCCCTGGCGATCAGCGAGAGCTCGCTGGACCTCGGAGGAACCTGCGCGGTCAGCGTCTGTAAAGTGACCATGAAGAATCTGATCGTCGACCACTTTCGCGGGGTGGGAGGGAAGCTCCAGCTCCTCGAGGACCTGGAACAGGGTCGAATCGACGCTGGGAGCGTCGCCAAGGTCCTGGAGGCGTGCAGACCCGACGAAGTCAACGCGCTGATGCTCTACGCCAGCTTCTTAGGCCGCGCCGATCTTCTGCCCGGGTTTATCGAGGCCGGGGCCGACCTGAACCACTCCGAACCTCAACAGGGAATGAGCCCCATCCACCTCTGCGCCTTCAGCAACTCCGTCGAGGGCGTTCGGTTCCTCGTCAAAAACGGAGCAAACGTCAACGCGAGCAAGGTTTACACGCCCTTCCAGTGCGCTGCCTTCGGGAACTCGTTCGACGTCGCTCAATTCTTCATCGCAGACGGCGTGGCCCAGGACAACCCAATCTGCGACGACTCCGTCCTCCACGCAGCCGCCAGGAGCAACTCCCACGACGTCCTGAAGCTCCTCGCCCCCGGGAATCCGCTGCTGGACAGCCTCGACCACTCGGGACACGCCCCCATCCACTACCTCAGCGACCGAAACCACCAGGGGGGTCTCGTAGAGCTGTTGAAAGCCGGGTGCGACGTCGACGCTACCACGAGGAAGGGCGACACAGCGCTCCACCTGGCGGCCGAAGCCGGCTGCTCCGAGGCCCTCCAGCTCTTGTTGGAGCACGGGGCGAACCCGGACCTGAAGAACCGGAGGGCGCACACGGCCCTCCATCTAGCGGCGCGAGCACACTCGCCGGAGAGCGTCGAGGTCCTGCTCAAAGCCGGAAGCGACCCCAACGCCGAGGACAACGACGGTAGGACCCCGCTCCACGTGGCCTTGGGGAGGTCGACTCTGACCTACGACGTGTTCGAACTTCTGGTAGAGTGGAAGTCGAACGTTAACAAGGCGGACAAGTACGGCTACACGCCTCTCCACGTCGCCGCGCTGAACGAGCTCTCGCAGTGCGTCGACATCCTGATCCAACGGGGCGCCGATCTGAGCGCGAAGACCAAGGGCGGGACCACCGCGCTCTCCATCATCCTGAGGAAAACGCCGACCTCTTTGAACATGTTCAAACACCGTCTGGACAACTCGATAGCTCTGCGTCAGCACGGATCTGCGACCGGAGAGGTCGAGCTCAGGATCGACTTCCACCCGCTCCTTCAGCACAGACAGCAGGGCGAAATCGGATACCTGGAGACTTTCATCACCGAGGGGTACAAGGAGATACTCGAACACCCACTGTGCCAGTCGTTCCTCCATCTCAAGTGGCAGAAGATCAGGAAGTACTACGTGGCCAGACTCCTCTTCTATCTCTCGTACGTCCTTGTCCTTACCGCCTGGGTGATGACCGCCCTGGCTCACGTCTGCGTCAATGAGACGACGCAGAAGCAGCCCGAGAACGGAAACCACACCGCGAATAATTCCTCGTGCTACAACGAGACCACGGTCGACGTGTTCCTCAACGATCATCCGGTGATCAGGAACATGGTGTGGTACGCTCTCATAATCCTCACGTTCCTCGAAGCCCTGAGGAAAATAGCCGGGATATCGACCTACGGCACGGCCAGACAGTTCTTCACCCAGGTCGACAACGTGGTCGAGTGGTGCGTGGTCTTCAGCGTGTTTGCGATATCCTACGTGAACGTCAGGATGACCCACGCCTGGCAGAACCACATCGGCGCCTACGCGATCCTCTTCGCCTGGGGAAACCTGATGCTGATGATCGGACAGCTACCGATGTTCGGTGCCTACGTCGCGATGTTCACGAGCATCCAGGCTCAGGTCTTCAAGCTTCTCCTCGCCTACGCTTGTTTGCTATTCGGGTTCACGGCGAGCTTCTGCGTCATGTTTCCCACATCGAAGGCGTTCAGCAGTCTCCACACCGGGTTGATAAAAGTGTTCGTTATGATGACAGGCGAGGTGAATTTCGACGAGTTGTTCCTCACCGAGGACGACCAGCTCCCTTCCGGTTCGACGGACACCTCGTGGATCTTCCTCCAGATTTCAGCCCAGCTATGCTTCCTCCTGTTTCTCCTGTTCGTCACGATAGTTCTGATGAACCTTCTCGTCGGTATCGCGGTCCACGACATCAAGGGCCTCCAGAAGACAGCTGGCCTCGCGAAACTCGTACGTCAGACGAAATTGATATGCGAAGTGGAGACCGCCCTCTTCGTCGGGCTCCTTCCCCGTCGGCTCATAAAGATGCTGCGATGGTCGGCGCTGGTGCTACCCTCATCGATGAGGGTCGTTCTCACCGTTCGCCCGCTGAATCCGAGGGAGAAGAGGCTCCCCCCCGACGTCCTGGCAGCCGCTCACAAGATCGCCAGGGAACGTAGGTCCGTTTCGATCTCGGATAACCTCTGCCGGAAGAAGAGCTGCAGCACGACCTACACTTACCTGAACAGCGACGCCTATTCGACGATCCGTCGCGGCGTTCCCATCGAGGACGACGAGGACGATATCGGAGATGGCGAAGAAGCAGGTGGAGGTACCGTAGAGAAAGGAGTCGAACAATTCAAAGAGGAAATCATTGACCTGAAGAGAATTTGCAATCAGAATCAAAAGCTCATTCAAGATCTGGTCGTCGCCTTGGCAATGGATGGGAGGTACAACCCGGAGCAGGCTAAGAACCAGGATACTTGAAATTTTTGTATCACTGTCCTTCATAATACAGTAAGCCTAATGTTTTAGTGAGAATTAAATTCCAGTGGCAATTTGAGTCACGTTTTTTTTATAATGTATAGATAGAAAATGTATGAAATTATTGTGCTTCCTCCAAATAAAGAGAGTTTCTCTTGTGAAATCTTTTACATATCAAAACTATAGCTACTAGTTTCAATTTGATGAGATGAAATGATTTCTCGTTATTTAGCGCTTCTATTCTCACTGGATTTTTGTCGTTTTTTATTTCCTATTTGCCAACAAACACGTTCATAAAATATAATTCGATCACGCTAGGGTCTAACTAGTTTGATCAAACCGTCGCTGAATCGTTTGCGAAGTGACCGTTTGACGTTAGTGCTATTCCAAACGAAGATAACGAACAACAGAACGCTCCTAAATCCTTCAAATACAAACAGCAGGCTGGTGAAGACGGTGGTGGGCCAAAGTTCCCAAATTACCCACATCAGAGTGTGACATCCGGTTATCACGAACAGCTTCAAGTTCAAGGTGACCCTGAAATAATCGAAGGAGACTCTAGCGAGGACCTAATCATCCAGAGTTCTTCCTTACCATTTTTCCTGCACCTCGTGTTGCTTGTTCACGCCTTGACTCAGCTCACCAGCCGAGTCCTTTCCGTACTGCCTGACACTGAGTGCCGTCGAGATGTGGAAGAACACGTTGCACATCACGGCCGTAACCAGTAATCCGGAACAAGACCACAGTATCAGATTCTTGTCTGTGAATTAATGCGAGTATGTGATTATTGTTCCTAAGCTAGTAAAAAAGTCCAACTGACCAAGTGAATAGACGTGGAAACGTGGCACGTAGCAAATCACAATTACGGAAATCATGATCAGAACGGCGGGTGTCGCGAAGACATAAATCGCGTACCAGACGAGTTTCCTTCTGCCTTGTTTCCTGCCGTGGGTCTCGATGGATCGGAGATTGCTGAACCGAAATCAACGTTTTTTCTGCCGTTATTAGATCGTTCAAGGTTGTTACCACTCTGCTGTTTACTCACCGAAGCGATCGCCAGATATTGAAGCTCATCACGGTCAGCCACAGGGCGCAACAACAGCCGAAATAACGGACGCTGAAAGCTAAAACAAACTATTAACGATGCTGTTTACGTGTATTTATGACGTGAACGGCTTTTCAGGAGCAATTAGGAAATTGTACGATCGAAATCGTTGCGTTACCGAAGAATGTGAACAACTGGTCGTAGCTTCTCGATCCGGATGATAGCTGCTGCGCTATCGCACACAGATGGGCAGTGATGTAGGTGGCCAAATACGCGCGGAATACGATCCCATGCACATTTCCCAGCTCCGGTATGACGCTGTAGACGACGATGATCGATAGCATCACAAAGATCGCGACGATCAAGATAGATATTTGCCAGTAGACTGTTTTTATCCACGGTTTACACGACTTGGCCATATAAGGAGCCGATTTTTTGTCCCGGAAGAGACAGAATTGTGATCCTTGATCCTCAAAGTCTGAAGCGTGGATCGTCCCGTTTGGCGAGATGAGGAAATCCTTCAAAATCGACGTAGTCATCCAGTTGAAACCGCAGGGGTCGTCGATTACCAGTCGAACGTCTTTTCCAAGCTCGTATTTGTACGTCAGCTCAGAAGTCGCGTTATCATCCACACAGCTTCCGGTCAACCGAACTTCTCCTGGCGGGCAGCAGAGGAGTAAACAAGCTCCAGAATCGCAATGTAGTCCCAGAATTCCCTCATCTCCAGACCACGTCTCATTCGGTGGAAGAACTTGGCTCGAATTGTGAACCCCTTCGGTTGTATTGACCCCAGAGGCGAGGGATAGGACGTTCATCGACAGAAGCACGATGACAAATAGTTTTCGTAGATTGTCCATTTCTGCAGTGTACGATCGTTGTTCAACTGATGGGAACACTGTCTACCTCGGAGAATGTGTTTTTGTTGCTGAAGCTCTTGTCTTTATTTCGTGACCACTGGGAATGTAGAAACTGTGTCGTAACATTGTAACGTGACTCTTCTGATTTCTTCGAAAATTCTGATCAAATATATCATTTTTCCTCAAATACTCTTCACCAGTGCGTCAGTATACGAAGTTTGAATCATTCGCGACGAGAGCTGTGATTAATCGACCTTTCAATCTCGGACACAGGATGTTAAGACCGCAGAATAGATGAAACGTGATTACGTCAAACTCACAGCAGTCTGCGAAAGAACAGAAATATGGTCGAACCAAGTGAATCCATTTCACAGCACAATCTATCACTGACTCAAGAAAACTTTCAAATCACTGGATAGTTCGGTATTTTCCACTCTAAGGCCATCGAGTCGCGCGCCGAACAATTCTTAGAGTCGTGTGGCTAGTAGAATCGAAAAGAATTGACCAAGACTGGAATGTGGACGGGGCGACGATTTGAGAGAGCGGCCTCGATTGCTATGAACCCGCGGTAAACACCCAGGGGCAGTTTGCGGTTCGGGTTGGTAACGATTTTTCATCCATCGACTAATCCATACAGATTGTTTTTCAAATTTGTCCGAATAGTTTCTATGTTCGCTAGCCTCTGATCGAGTCATAAGAATTTGGAATTCTTGATAGATTGACAACTGGATTTTTTTATTCTGGTGATCAGCACTTTTTTTTCTGGAATTCAACGATTTGTTAATTATAACACTAGTCCCTACTTTTCGTACTGTCATTATGCTAATGGGTTCAGTAGATCGACGTATCGATATACAAAATAAATTTTTTTCTTCCATAACGTTAATTGATAATAGTGTTAGTAGTTGATAACAATATATTACATTCCATACTTGAGAATAATAGAAATATCAATAGAAAAATATATTTTGGTAACAAGCTTTACAAATTTTTGTCATTAACTATGAACAACAAAAAAACTAGTCATATTGTAGATACATCAGATACATTCATAGAATGTTTTTTCAACATTGTTCAGTTTGAACAGTGATTATCATCGACATTGTTCAACATTCGGTGACAGGAGTCGTAGGGGTCGTAGGTGTCACGTGTTGAGTACGAACGCTGTACTTCAGTCGATTGAAGGTAACGTCGACTTTTTTCCGAATTGACCGTCTGACATTTCCTTTCCAAATGAATATCACGAATATAAGAACACTTTGCACCACTTCCAACACGATCATCGTGACCGTGGTCAAGGGGCTCGGGCAGAGTTCCCAAATCACCCACATTATCGTGTGACATCCCGTCACCAAGAACAGCTTGACGTGCAAATTGAACCTGAAATGAGTCGAAAAGATGAAAAACGAAATTTCTTCCATCAAGAAAATTCATGCTCCGCTATTCTTACTCACAGTTGCTCATCAACGTCGTGGTGTTTGTTAACACCGTTGGTCAGATGTGCCACGTCTTTTTCGTACTCGCTGATTCTGACCGCAGTCAAAGTGAAGAGAACAGTGTTGCACAATATTACTGTACTCAGTAAGCCAGCGCATATCCACAATATTATGGTACCGTCTGTAAACGATGAATTTTGTTTTAAATCTAACCAAATCTTCTCTCATCAAAAAACGCAATCGCGTAACTCACTGAGTGGTAATTCACGGAAGTACGGTACGTATATCATCACAGCTCCGATGACCATGTACAGAATAGCTGGAGTGACACAAGCGTAGACAGAATACCAGATGAACTTTTTCCTTTCGCGATCCCTGTTGTGGCTTTCCACGGATCGCAAGCTCCTAAAATTAGACAATACTTTTCAGACGATTGACCCTGTATATCAATTTCGTTACTGCAATCTACTGCATTGTTGAAAATGATTCATTATCAGGATATGAACAAGTAGATTATCGACTCACCTAAATGTCCGCCAAATATTGAAGCTCATCACATTGAGCCAGAGGGCACAGCCGCCGGCGCAATAGTGCAATTCGAATACTGAAAGTAAAATGATGATAATTCGAAAACGCCTTGTTCGAGGAATCGCACGTGAGGTGAGAAAATATGAAATTCTTCGTCTTACCGAAGAACGTGAATAGGCCATCGTAGGTTCTCGACCCAGCCGTGAGCTGCTGCCCGATAACGCCGACGTGACACCCGATGTAGTATACTATATAGGCCCGGAAAACGAGCCCGTGAACATTTCCCAGTTCCGGTACGATGCTGTAGACGACTAGGACCGCGAGCATCACGACTATCGCGAAAATCAGGCAGCATATCTGCCAGTAGACTCTCTTTATCCACGGTCTACACACTTTCGCTAAATACACGTCAGACTTTGGCCTCCTGAAGACACAGTACTTCGCAAAATCGGCGCCTGATTCCGCTCCACGAATCCTCCCGTTTGGCAATACCCGGAAATCTTCCAGTATCGACGAAGCCATCCAAGCGAAGGTGCAGGGGTCGTCGACGACCAAGTGATAATACCGGCTCTCGTCGCGCACCAAACTCCCGATATCGGAGGTCGCGTTTTCCGTCCGGTTTTCCGGTAGACGGCAGAGCCACAGACAAGCTTCAGAATCGCATACGTCATATCCGGACCCCGTCTTATTGGGTGAAAGAATATCGCCCACACTTCCAGCTCCGGTCAGGACTATGACGTTCGACAGAATCGTGACGATCAAAAGTTTTCGTCGATTGTCCATTTCCGACTGCGATCGTTGTCGGAGTGACACGATTTTATTGTGTTCTCTGGATGAAGTTACGATAGTCTAGGGATTTCCAGGCCTCACGGTAATATGAGTAATGGTGCGGTACACTCATGTTGTCATGACAATTCCGTTAGAGTCACGTGCCACATCCCACAGTAGATTTCTTATTCTCGATTGATTCCCTCGCAATCTCGCGTACAAAAAGTGTCTGATATTGGTCCTTCTTCGATTAGAGCGACAGGGTGTCTTGTCTGAGTACCGAGATCGGTTTTTCTCACCTCTCGAGCCGTAGGGTTTCATCGAACTCGGGCTATACAGTCACGATTTGATCACATACAACTCGATTTCTATACCTAAAACTTTCACCAAACTAATTAATCGCGAATTAAAGCACCGATCGATCGGGCAGATACAGATGCTTGACGATTCGACCACCGGCTCTCAGGCGTGACCGGTGTCGTGTGAGTCTCCAGCTAACTCTGGTGTCGGCATTAAATGCTAAACTGACTGGGTGGAAGCATGAGGAGGGATTTGTGAATGAGAGGAAAGACCGAGAGGGGATTCCCCGAGCTTTCAAAAAAGAAAACATAATCGATAATCCAGGGGCAGTCCCACGCTTCGAATGAAAGCCACGTTAGTAAAAGATCATCGACCTCCGGAGTCTATTTGCAAGTTACTTATGGTTCTTTCATATGACACAAAGAAGAAGGAACACCTGACCGGTTTCTTATTCTTCTT
The DNA here is from genome assembly GCA_018420115.1 of Euura saliciscinereae. Classification (NCBI taxonomy): domain Eukaryota; kingdom Metazoa; phylum Arthropoda; class Insecta; order Hymenoptera; family Tenthredinidae; genus Euura; species Euura saliciscinereae. The sequence continues at coordinate 57,401 of JAFFZH010015583.1, read as the reverse complement.
CCCCTTCCAATAGCGAAATAAAGACATAAATTTATTATGTTCCTTATTTTCAGTTTGTAATTTCACTGTCACTATTCTTTTTTCTTCTCTTGTTAACTTTGGTCACGGTTTTTTTGTCTCGTTTTTATCGACTTGGGCGTGAAATTCGCGATTTTTGATTGTCTCGTGTTTCTTGCGGTTTTTCACAGTCGTCACTGGATTTCCCAGAGACCTTAATTTACATTTGTGAGACTCTATACTTCACACACTCTACTATAGTGAACTGGTATTTTTGCCGAGGGAACAGGTTTCGTTACGTAACTCGTCGCTGAGAGCTGTGGCCAGATACACCATACATATTTATGACAGCAAGAATGTATTCATGTGTTCGCAATTGTCAGAGGAACTCATCGTGGAATTCAAGGTTTTCTATTAATCATTAGTTACAGTTTGTTGTAAATTTCCACCGCAGGAAAACCACAAGACTCGAAGCCTTTGATTATATAAAAGCTCTTTCAGTCTGATATTGTGAGTCTGACGAAAAGAGGTTGATTTTATGTTTCTGTGGACTTTTAAATGCCCTGTTAGTGTATTTTTTCATATAAAAAACAACAAGGTCAGAATATAATTTCAATGAAACACGTTCAGGTCCAAGGCTACATATTGGTTGGTTATTAAACTGTGAATAGCTTGTGATATTCTCAATGTGACGCAATAAATTTTTTAATGATTTTATTTTATACAAAAATATGTACATCATCACTGTATGTGTCAGTCCGGTAGCTTTGGTAGCATTATTCAGTCTAGCGGAAGGTATTTTAGCTCGAATTTAGTGGCGTGTCGAGAGTAATCGTGCTGATTGTGGACTGCGGTGGATATCGTTCCCTCATGAATCTCCTCCGCAGGGCTTTTTTCACGTTATCTTTCCAGAGGAAGACGTAAAATATCAGTATACTCTGCAGCATCTCCATCGCGACGAGGATGCTCGTGGTCACTGGCGTCGGCCAGTAGTCCCAAACTATCCACGGTATCATGTGACCCCCCATTATCAGGTAGAGCTTCACGTGCAAGCTCAGCCTAAAACACATCACGGTCGTTTATATTCCTCGTTGTATACAATCAGCGAGGCCAACGCACCATTGCTTGTCGTGCTCGTGATGTCGGTTTATCCCATCGGCAAGAATCACCGTGTCTTGTTTGTGTCTTCTGATCGTTATGGCGGTAGATACGTAAAAGTAAGTGTTGCAGAGAAAAATTCCCGTCTTCACACCGATCCGCGCGTAACTTCTGATTATTTGACCTGTGGAGTCACGCGAAATTAAATTTCAACCTTCAACCTCTGATGAGGATGACGATTGTATGTTAGATCTTGAATTCGAGGGACGATTGGAACTTACGAACAATCACATCCTGAAATATGGGCGTGTAGAACATGACAGTGGCGTAACTTATTATGAGGATGGCGGGTGTCGACCAAGCATAGATGGCGAACCAGACGTACTTTTTCTTCCTGCGAACTTGACAGTTGTAATCGCATGATCTGAAGCTTCTGAAAAGCGAATTTGTGGTACGAATAGCACAGAAGTTGATTTTGTGACACAATGGATGGCTTTTCACTCACCGAACGGTTCGCCAGATATCAAAGCTCATGACGTTCAGCCAAAAGACGCAGGAGACTCCCCAAAATTCCATCGCGAATACTGGAAGAAGGAATAAGGGGGCGTTCAGAGCACTTCAAACGACAATTGACGATGTTCGGGTTACCGTAAAACGGGAAGAAATCCCCCTGGCTGTTTATCTCGGCGGTGTGAGCCGTGACCAAAGCCCATCCGTAGGTGACCATGTAGCTCGCGACGTATGATCGCAGCATCAGTCCATGGAGGTTGTCGAGCTCCGGCACGACGCTGTAGCCGATGAAGACCACGAGCAGGACGAGATCGGAGATGACCAGGCAGAACGAGGTCCAGTAGATGTTCCCCAACCACGGTCGACACACCTTAGCCGAGTAGTTCGCGGAATTCGGGTTCCTGAAGAGGCAGTAGTACCTCGAATCCGAAATCGCCAGTCCGGGGCCCAGTTCCTCGGCGTAAATCGAACCGGTATCGAGCACCTCGTATCTATCCGACACCCAGGAAGTCATCCACTCGTAGTTGCACGGATCGTCCGTGTAGATATGAACATTTTCGCGAACGATTTCATCCTCCTCGACGGTTTCGTTGGACCGTCTGATCCTGGGAAATTCTCCCGAGGTCCCTGAGCTCTCCTCGCACCTTCCGTTCACCTGGACCTTGACGAAGTCGCAGCAGAGCGGCAGACGCGGTTTCGATCCGCCTTCATCGCTGACCTCGGACGATGCCGACGGCCCGAACAGAACCGCGACGGTGAGTATGATGGCGTAAAGCATTCCTGACGAGGCACCGTGGTCCACTGACGGACCGGATCCGATGTCCTGCTGCGTAGCTATGGCGGCTCTCCCTGGGTGCAAGTTTCAAACTTGACCAGTTATGCATAAGAGATCTTTCTTTTTTTCTGGTCTTATTGTGAAAAAATACACGGGATTGATATGGGTTGATCGTTGTAGTAAGAAGCGGTGTTATAGATACTATAATCCGGAGCAGATGTCGGGATTGCCCGGGTTAAGATTTTTCCGGAGGCCATTTCGACTTGCTACCAATATTCATCGCGTCGATTCGAACGACCGATTGATTTGACCGTTATAATAACAAGTCGGATCGTTCTACACAATATTTCCAACTGTCATAACCCGACCTTGCGTCAGGTGCCCGTGGCGACATAAATGTCGATTCTAGTGGCAGCTTCGCGTGCATCGAAGACAACCGGTTGGATCCCAGGTTTCTAATAATGGCTTTCTCGAATGTCATTGATCAACGAATTATTATAATTTGTACTTCATACTCACGTGTTTCGAACTTATGAGATCCGGCGCGATGACATGACCGTCGAACTTTCAGACCACCAGCTTTCAAAATTGATGCTCGCACTCGAACATCACGAAATCTAGCAGAACTGATATCGTGAAGAATTTAGAATCGTGCCTACGGAAGCACCAACGGCACGTATTGCCCCGTGATTCGGAGCTCGTGTCATTGGGACTCCGGTCTTGATATATTTCTGTATCGAAACAGAGAGTAAAATACGAGAGAGGGTGAAAAATGTGGGAGATGAGCGTAGCGAGGCCACATCCGCACGCTGAGTCTCCCTCGACTTGACTGGACTCGGTTGAACTTGAGAATCTAATGTGTCCACGTATGTACCTTGTTATGCATGAAGAGAATTATCGGTTCGTGCTATTAGTTATCGATTAGTGACAATAAAAACACAATCAAAGTTTCCACGCCTAGTAAATTCTTCCCGTATTAGAGTCACGTGAAAGAATTACACAATACTAAAGTGAAATTCATGTGGCTGATGATCATAACGTGATGTCCTCACAATCAGTTAATTATGTTAAACGAAGAGAAAGAATTTTATTCAGACAAGTTTAGGCTTCTTTCATAATAACATTAAACTTAGGAAGAGAAGGGATAGTGGAACTCGGTACTATGACGATTTTCATTCAACATTCTCCATCTCATTCTCTGAGAGATCAAAGGACGTTTGCTTTGTTCTAGTTTTCCTCTATTTTTCATTTTCTAGTTTTCTAGAAGCTGATCTCTTCAGATGTGAGTCTCAATTCTTCGTTGAAATATGAAGATGAAGAGAATCGCTGGTCATGAAAATAAGCTAAAAAAAAACGGATAAAGATCGTCGAACTTAATTTGGATTTCTAAACCACAATTTGTCAGATTCGTGATCCGCAGTGACCCAAATTACTTTATCATTTTTGAAAATATTGTTCTCTGTTCCTTTTTCTGAATTCATATTCACTAATGAATGACTAATTTGATGTACACCTCGTCACGGCGACGAGGGGGAAGTAATTCGTTGAAATAACGTGTCAATGGCTCGGAAAATAATGAGAAATAACCTGGGAAATCACTGAAATAATGAGAAATATATTAAATAATGTGGCATAAGTAGGGAAATAACTGAATTAACTGAAGAAATAATTGAGTTAAAATTTTGTCAAAATTCAGGGACATTGACGATCGCAGAAAATCCGAGTGTTTCTGCGTCGCGGGCTGCATGGTTTTAGGCGTTTTAACACACATAATGGAAAATAAGTAAATTTTGTTAAACGTTTGGTATTTATTTGGACAGACGTGTACATAATCTGACAAGAATAAATGCAGGTGATACTTAGGCCCTACAATAATAGTGTGCAGCATTATTACCATAATATTATTATTCTTTCTTTCTTTCTTTCTTTCACAGTTGATGAATGTAACAGTAATAATGGTAGTTTTATTCATTATTCATTATTCTCAATTATAATTATCTGTTTTTTTTTTTGTTTTTTTTTCTCTCTTATTATTTGTTATATCAGGATGAAAATGAAGGATCGTCATTATTCAATTCTTATACATTTTTTCAATCATAGTAATCGCGGTAATTAAATCTCTTATATAAATCCTAAAAGATTTTACCTTATTTTTTATTTTACTTCTTCATTTTTCACCTTCTTCTTTATTTCTCAATAGGGGTATTACAACACGCTATAGAGACCGTACGTTATAGAGGAAAAGTTAATACAGAGAAGTATAATTTCGTAGAGAATCTACAACGATTAATTAAATTCTGTCCGAATCGAGCTTCTCACACAACGTTAACGTCAACGTCCATCATTCGAAATCAATTCAACGATTCCGTTTTACAAATTAATTTAGCAAAGGTTAAGGTTTTTGATTTTGTTTTATAAAATGATGGAAAACAAAAATTAGTTTCGAATCGACGCGAGGCTCGAGTCAGACCGAAGATCGTATGATAATATAATTACACTAAAGACTATAATTACTATAAGGAATATAAGACATAAGTGCTGTTAAGATTTCGTACGAGCACCACGATAGTCTGGGGGGTTGTAACGAGGCTACATATTACCTGGCTGAAGTACGTCAACGATCAAGATTATCGCGAGAGTGATTATTGATAAATTTTTTATTGTTTTTTGGATTGCGACGTACTTTTGTGTGACGAGATTTTTACTGTACCTATAGATATAACCGCCAGTTTTCCCACGAGACTTTATCGTGCCATGTATTATTTCAGTTTTAGGTATATGATCGACCTCGTATAGCCTATTTCGGGAAATGACTAGAAATTTACTACACAGAGAAAATTCGATTTAGCCGTTGAAATAATATAACGGAAATATAGAATTCGGAGGTAGTTACGTAGGTATGTGGTAGGTACAACATTAGTGCGGTATAGTAACAGGAATTTAGAATCATGTGTATGAAAACGTCGTTGACCGATTGATAATTGATTACGTCGATTAAATTTATGTTTTTCATTTTCTTCAATTTTTCTATATCCTCGTCGTTGGTGACAAATTAATAATTGAATATTGTAACATATAACTATTCAAAGTCGATCAAAACGCGACTCTTTAAGTATATCGAGATGACTTACGCGCGTACATAATATGTTCGTATATATATTGTATATGAATAATAATAGCCAAGACCAGCGATAACTATATTAGCTGAAACTTATTGATATATCTACATATTAGCCGGTTATATTACGTAGAATATTGTTAATTATTAATATTGTTTTCATTTTATTCATTTTCTTCTTCATATTATTATTATTATTATTATTATTATTATTATTATTATATATTTCTAAACTCGTATGAAAAATTATGCAATTATATATTTATATATATATATGTATATGTATAATTATTTTTTATCAGTTGTTTTTTTCTTTTTCCTCTTCTTTATCTTCTTCATTTTAAAATCTTACATTTTTAATTATATAATTATTATTTTTTTTTTGTTTGTCTTTCTTTGATTTTAGTATAATTGATTTTTTTATTAATTTAATACAGATGATGTAATATAATTTAGGTATGTATATATATATATGTATATATATTATGTTTTTATATATATGTATAAGTAAAAATACAAAAGTTGATTATCATAATTTCCCCGTTTTCAATTGTTCGATAACGTATTTTTTTTCTCAATAATTAATATGTAATATGTAAATGTAATATATTATATATTATATTCATATAAATTCATAACGAGTAAATATTATATTTTACGTAATTAAAAAACTTGATGATTAATGTAATTATAACAGTTTTTTTTTTTTTAATTTGGAAGAACTATACGTCAAATTCACGTTTCCGTAAATAATATAAAAATTATAATAATAATAACTTTTGTAATCTAAAAGATCTGATTTTGTGTGTGTTTTTTTTTTGTTTCTATAGTTATATTACACATCTGACCTAATGACTTTAATCATTTCTTTTATTTCGTTACGTTGCTATTTATTTTTTTTCGTTATTTTAATTTTATGATTCGGTTCGAGGTATAATTAATTGTCGAGTGAATTAATGGTTATCTGATTACCAAATGCGTTTTAAATTATTCAACGTACACCCAATCACGGTGAAATTCAATCGGACTGTCTATGTAACCGTTATTCTAATTCCCTCATTGCTATTGTACAGAGGGATAATTGAATCGTATCGCGAATCAATTTCACTCGATTGGGTGTGTACGAAGAATGAAATTATTTCTAGACCGAGACGTGATATTTTCACACATCACATCTTGTTTCTTTTACGTATTTATTATTATTATTTTTTTTAATCAATTATAGTTTTTTTAAATTCCAGGTAGGTATGGTAGAAATTTGTTCACGTGTGATTTTCAACTATGGTGATTCTTAATAATGAATAATACGGTGAAAAATGTGAACATTTTTTTGGATCAAATTCTTGTAAAGTTTTTTTTTTAATAAAAATGTTGATTATTTTAACCTACACGAGGATATATGCACCTGCAGCACCCGATCTTTGAATAAATTTATTCAGATTGACATTAGAATCGAATTGATTAAACATTTATTACAATTGACGAGTCATTTTCATTTATCCAATAATCAATTACACTGCAATTTCATATAATATTATATTTTACCCACTATCATCATGTTTTTATATACCGAATCCGAGGTGCAGCAGGTCGTATTCCGACATTCGTTTTATTTCTCTCGTCTTTTTATATTCATTTCCTCGATCTAACGTAATTTATTATTATAACTTTCGGCTATCATAAATTCTTTCTATTTATTGTATGTAGTTATTCGGAATCATATGTTGTACCCGATGCGTAAATTTTTCGCTTTTAGATCTTTTTCTTTCTTCTCTTTATTATTAATTAATTAATCGTTAAACATTATTGTTATTATTATTATTATTTATTATTCAATTAATTTTATTATTTCTTAGTTGTTCGGCAATTCGAGTATATATGTATCATGTATAGGTATAAACATTCGAGTCTTATATCAGCCTATGGCCTTAATGGGACTCGATTCAATTTTACGTATCTGGATTTCCTATCCATATAATTTAATTCTTGTGATTTATGTATGTATTATATGTATGGGGAAAAATTTTACCCAGAATTGATCATATCTTTAAAAAAAAAAAAAAAAAAAAAACATCTTGAGCCTTTGTTTAAAATAAAAAGAAATAAAAATTTGAAAATTTGAGAAAACAAAAATTGAAAATCAATATTCAGAATCGGTTATGGTTTGAAGACAAAATAAAATAAGAAAATCGCGATGGTCAACTTTGCAGCTACGCGTTAAAAATCCTATGCATAAGTATAATTATGTGTATAGTTTTTTTTTCAGTATATATGTATATAGTATATGTGTATAGCAATTAATAACTTGAATAATGTTTTTTTTTTGTTTCTCTTGAAAATTTCTTTACATTTTATAATATATGTTATATTATATTAAATATTAATTAGTTTAATTAATTGATTTTTGTTTTTTTGTTTTTTTACTCTTTCAAATTTTATTCAAGTTTAATTTTACTCTCTTTTTTTTATCAAACAATGTTTGTCTTTTTTTTTTTAATAATCAAATAACAACGTGATAATACAGTGACAGGGGGATCGAATGATGGTATTTTCTTCTTATGATTTTGGGAGTCATATCTCTAGTCATACGAGAGCATTTTTTTGTGTTTTCATTTTTTTTTTTTTACAGTAAATAATGTATCGCGGTACGACGACGTTTAGACGTAAATTATAGTAAACTTTCCTCTATGTTTTTGAGCATACCGTGCGCGGCTGGTTGGCTATAATTTTTTTTCTCTCTTTTTCATTAATTTTTTAATACATTTTGGAATTGAGTCAGTATTTTGTTGTCCTTCTTTCTTCATTTTTATGTCATTATGTTCATTAGTCATTACCTACCTACATGATCTGATTTTATATTAGGTAATATTAATGTAGTTTGAAACAAAAATGATTGAAAAAAAAGGTATGCATGTATCATATTAAAGCATTTATGGGTGATTTTTACTGCAGATAAACACATGAAATTGAATGTAATTAAATTATCGTAATGATCTTGACGTGAAATATTCAAATTATAACTACAATAACGTGTCTGGTTTGCTTTTCAGGTTTTGTATATGGTAGGATTATATTATTACATAAAACATTATGCATAACAGCATAACATACAATTATATACGTTTATTATACATAATATACGCGCGTAGGTAGCGACAGATTTTGATAATGCGTTTTAGCTTTATCACAACGCGGGTGCAACGGTATCGTTTGTGTGTGTGTGTGTGATTTCTTCTTTTTTTTTCGTTTTTTCATTATTTTTTTCTCTCTTTTCTTTGTCATAGAATAGGAACAGAGATGCGAAGATATTATTTAGGGACAGACTACGAGTTCCCCGTGTACACTAATTCAATTCCTTCGTGTTCAGTTGATTAATTAATTAGTCAATATTAATAAATTTATTAACAGTTCATACTATCCATTAGTTTAACGGTCAATTCTTTTCTTTTTTCTTCTTCTTTCTCTCTTCATCTTCAATTTTTTTTCGTTCCAACTTCTTCTTCGCTTTTTCTTTATATAATTATTATATTTATATTTATTCATTTATTTAGTCGATTTTTCTTTTCCTTCTTGTTTTTTTTTTCTTCTTAATTCATACATATTTATTACAATATATATATAGATATATAATAATAATCACGCCTGTAACACACGCACGTGTTTTCTATTTCCTCTTTTTTTTCGATCAATTCTTTCTTCTGTTTTTTTATCTCAAAAATTCTATCACTGCGTGGTTACTGTAACGTCCGAGCGTTATTATAGGACGTCTTCAACCTCTTGTGATGCAGCTTGTCAATTTATTTACAATTTATTATCATTAATATTATGATTATTATGAAATTTATATAGGTATGTGTATCAACATGATTTTTACATTTCATATCTTTAATATTATTATTTACTCGATATTACATACTATTATCGATAATGATAATAATAATAATATTATGCTGCACGCGAATATCGATACATTGATCATGTATTTTTTATACCGTATAATTCTCTTCTTTTCTTTTCTTCCTCATTGCATCGTCATCTCGAAAAGGCTGGAGAGGTTAGTCAGTGTGTTTTATCGTTTCAAATATTCCCGCGCCCTCTTCATACCTTTTATCATGCAATTTCCGATGGAATTGTTTTATCGAATTATCGATTAAACATACGATAACTTTAATTATAGTATAATAATTATACAACGATATAATATACTATATATGGCAGATCGTGACGTTATAGTTTTAATTTTAATTCAATATAATGTAATATATAATAATATAGATTTTAATTACAAAATTTCAACTTTTTTTCTGTTTCTTCTTTTATTATTATTATTATTATTATTATTATTATTATTATTATTTTATAATTTCTTTTTTTCTATACACTTAACCGTTTAATTGGGAGGCATTTTAGGTGTGGGTGTTTTAAATGTACAAATTTTTTATAATCGTACCGTTTTTTTTTTCACTTTTTTTTTCATTTTTTTATCGTATAATATTTTTTTTTTTTTTAATTTATTATCAACTTTCTTTTTTTTTTTTTTTTTTTAATTGATTAGTTTATTCTCGTATTTATAATTTAGATAATTCATATGAATGTAGTCCATTTTGGCTAATTTTACTAGAATAAAATATACAACAAACAACAAAATAATGATTTTTCATGTTCTTCTTTTACGTCACGATTTTTCATTTTAGTTCATTGAATATTTTTCTATTTCACTACCCCGCGACGTTTGATCATGATATAGAATAAAGAAACGAAAATAAAATCCGAATAATAATCACTACGCACATTTCTATACTTATTTAATGTTATATAGAAAAAAAGAAAACCCGGAAAAACGCGTTTTCCATCATTATCGAAAAATTTAAGAAAATTAGAAAAATGATTCTTTGTTTTAATTATATTATATATTTCATTCGTCGCGAATAATTTTAATATCCTAGATTGATTATTCAAACTACGATCTTGGTTATTATATATGTATATGTATATAATGAGTGTTGCGTACGTCTTTTTCGTCTATATATGTTTATTACGTCGTCATTATCTATTAATATGTACAAATTATAATATACGATTCGATTAAAATTAATCATATCTATATATATCAGAACACTTGAATTTTCTCATTTATTTATCTATCATTACTTATATAATATATGTTCATATTATTATTATTATATTCATTTATTTTGTTGTTGTTTTTGATGTCAGTTTCTCTTCTTTTTTTTTCCTCTCATCAAATCTCGCTCTTAAAAATATAATTAATCTAATGAAATATTATTATTATTGATTTATAATATTTTTTTTAATTTTATAATGTTTTATTAAATTTTTTTTAAATATTTATTTTCATTTATCACCCGCCTTGTTAAATAGGTATTTTCTTTTTCTTTATGTGTATATATATATATATATATATATTAACCATAGTATATCAATTCTCCTCGTTTATTTCGAAATATTTTCACTATTTTAAGTTTCATATAATCGTATAGCTATAATTTTCTTTATATATATTCAATTTATCTATAAATGATTTTCTCTCTTTTTCTTCTTCTTCTTCTTCTTCGTCTTCTCTGATTTGTATTCTACCATCTCCTCGTTATTATTATTCTCCCCCCAAAAAATAATCGTTTATTAATATTATAATAATAAACGTTAAACGGAAAATAAATGAATGCCCTAAGCCCAGCACATTCGCAAATTTGAATATCGTGTCAATGATAGAAGTCAGTCGATCCTGAAAAATCGATCTTCAAGTCGACGAACAACCGTCATTGGCATCGATATGAAAATTTAAAAAACAGAAGGAACGTATGACATCATTGATTGCGGAGGAGGGCGAGAGCCTTTAACATCCCAAAAGCGCTCTACCCTATACACCTGAAATTCGGCCTAATAATTGCAAGCTTTTTCAGTAAACCCTCTGAACAAACGCGAAAGAATATTATATTAGCACCTTTGCACAAAGGGTTTTTCTTAACTTTTTTAGTTTTTTTTTTCTTCTTCTCCTTAATTGCATCGACTACGTTTAGCTGCGTTAACATTGTTCACTGCTACTGATGATGATAATATTGCGTGTAATTATGACTATATTTTTCTGTTTAATTGGTTCTTGTATTTTCTTTTTCTTTTTTTTTTTTCTTTTTTCATTCTTCTCAACTGAGTGCGATTTTACAGCTGTGTGCGAATGGACATAAAAGTTGGGTGAGTTTACTAGAAATTTATATAATAGATTTTTTTTTTACGATTAAAAAAACGATAAACAGCGAGGAGTATTTAGTGGGATTTTTAATTATAGCTATACACGAAAATGTCGAACATTTAATATGTATGTATTATTATTAATATTATCTTTTTTTTCGTTTTTTTTTTTTTTTTTTTTTTTTTGTTATAATAAATATAGGAGAATTGGTTTTAGCGAGATAATTATAAGATGGGAGGGACTGGGGGGCGTCGTCGCGTACCCATCTGTGACGATTAATTAATTATAATTATATTTATAATATTTAATATCAAATTTATAACGAGAAAGAAAATTGATAGAATTTTTTGTTCGTCAATCTTTATTTCTTTCTCGTTTTTCCAGCGATTTTTTTTTCTTCTTTTCTCAAATTCATTTACCGAATGATAACGAAATTAATCACGATTGGGTGAGAAAAAAAAGTAACAGCTAAATAGATATTATATAATGGAGGATCTAGCAGAGATAGAGAGAGAAGATATCGATATACAGTAATTTTTTTTTTTGTCTTCTTTTGGTTATACTTGTATACGAAATTTTTCTGTGTCATATATAGCGATAGATATTGTATAGGCGAGGTTTTAGTAGTTGGTATAGTTGATGTTTGTTGAGGTGTGCAAAATCAGCATCTCGTATATCATCATCGATTTACGAGATTTCGTGAAGAACTTGTTGCTTGTAGAATGTCTTCTCTTTTTTGTAACAGTAGTAGTATTAGTAGTAGTAGTAGTAGTAGTAGTAGTAGTAGATTCGTCATTTATTTGTTGTTGTTGTTGTTCATCATAATTATATAAGGACGCATCGATGTATTTTCAATTATCATTGTATATTATTCATGTCTAATTTCAGGCATCTTTTTCATTCTTCTTCTTCTTCTTCTTCTTCTTCTAGGATTCCTCCGCAATACGATATACCACCCGTTCCCCCACACCAACTTCAAATCCGACGATCCACACCTCTCGTATGATCCAGGAAACGTAATCCTATAAAATAGAAGATAGACGAAGGTGTTTTTTTCCCTTTCCTCCCATCTTTCTTCTCTTCTCGACAGATATTATCTCTTTTTACGATTCATTTTACGATTTTCTTCGTATAAGTATAGGTATACTATATGTATGCGATTCGAAATAAAATAGAAAGATCGTTTTTATATTCTTGCCGGGTTCATTGTCAGTGATAAAAATCCAACTCACCTAGGACCAGGATGAGGTGGTGACGACGGTTTCGTCCGTGGTGTTGTTCGGTGTCTGGGCTTGGGCAGTTTACTACTGTACTATTATGTGAGGCGCCGATAACAACACCGCGACGGTAGCGCTGATCGTGAACATCGTGAATATGATCAGACAAAACCTGGACGAAAGATAATATCTTTCATTCAATATCCGAGAAGCGATAAGCGATAGCTTCGAAAATATTATATGTATACTGGGTATCAAAAAAAGCCGAAAATATATCAATCGTAAACTAAAATTTTATCCACAATATCTAAAAAGAAAAAGAAACATGGTAAAAAAAAAATGTTTCAAAACTGTTTTTCCCAAATAATCCAAGAATGTCGAAAAATGTTTAAATAGTTCAGAAATCTTCGAAATTCATTTCATCAAAAATGATGAAAAAAAGTTCTCTAATGAGAACATGTTCAAGAATGTTCAAAATTGATTCTTTACAAAATGTTTTAAAATGTTCCAAATTTATTTCTTCAAAAATGTTGACGAATATCCAAAAATGTTCTTTTCATGCTAAAAAGGTTCAAACATGACGAAACATGTTCAAAAATGTACAGAAATGTTTTCCAAGGTTTGAACATGTTCAAAAATATTCAGACATGTTTGTTAAAGAAAGTTCGAACAGGTTCAGAAAGGTTTGAAATTGATTTTGTCACAAATTTTCAACAAGTTCCGTCATAAAGAAATGTTCAAAAATGTTCAAAAATTTTCTCCAAGGCTTGAAAAAAATTTTGAACGTGGTGAAAAATTGTTCAAAAATATTCAGACATGTTCGAAAGATGTTCAGAAACATTGAAATCAGCTTGAGAAGTAGCTGAAAGTGGAAAAATGCAATTTAATTATACCTGTCTACGACCATCGCGGCGAATTTCCAATCGCTGATGAGTTCCGCCTCCTCGTCAGCCTTTTTCATACGATTAGTGATGAACTGTAACTCTCTGAGAATTGTTTGCAATTCTCTTCTTGTACCGCTTAACGGAAGTGACGCCGATGTTTCTTCGACAGTCGCAGGTCTTCCTGATAACGGCGTGCCGTACGCCGACCTGCTACCAGAATAGGATAGATTTCTTCGATTTCGTCGTAAAATTGGTTGGAATTTGTTTTTTTTTTCTATAAATTCTGTATATTTGAGTTCACTTTTTTTTTATTGACGCTACGGTGTACTAAAAAAAGGGGATTTCAACTACCGTAGACCGTAACCCCCTCCTGGATTTGCGGCTGCGCTATTTCCGTGCCTAAAATCATCGTCGATGTCCAGCACGTTGGCTAGCAGGCTTTTACTACTTCGCTCCTGAAGCTCTAATTCCTTCATTCTGTTACTCATGAGGATCGTTTTCCTCGTTATCTTCTTTCCCGGACGACTCATACCCAGGATCCATGGAAGCCATTGGAGGAGGACTGTCTTTATCTAATTATCAATAAACATCGATTCGTTATATTCAGATTCAACCCACCCTTATATATTGTACCTAATAATTGGGTTTGCCAAAAATCTAATCAGTTCTAACTTTGGAAAAGCCGCGTCGATTGAGCCGAATTTGATCAAAATGTGATTACAATAAATTCCTATGGCAATTCAAAATTCATGACGTCACTATTCGGTACGACAGACTCGCTCTCTATCCAAATTGTCATTTCTGACTTCACGTTCGAACGGAAAACGTCTGTGACTAAATTTATGGACAAAATTATATTCTGGCAAAGCCAATTTTCTTTTCTACAGTCCTCTTATACCCACCCATTGAGGCATCTCGTGAATATCTGCCGTTCTGTGATGGTAGTTTAGCACGACAACCGTCAACACGACGCTGCTAGCCACCATGAACATTATGCAGTTGAAGTACGTCCCTGAATCGGGGGTTTCAAAAATAACCCCGAAAATAAACAGAGCATCTATTAGACCGGGTAGTGGGGTTGGAATATCGATTTTCTATCATCGATGCCGCAAGCTTGAAAGATTAGCGTGAAGGAGAAAAAAGAAAAAACGATCTTAACTCCCAATCTGACGATACCGATAACGATTTATCTCACTTCACGATGATCTTTCGACGCTTTTTGGGACTAACAGTAATCATTCGAACGTTCGATCACCATACGGACAGACGGGCTGGCAAGGCAGGCAGGCAGGCAAGAGTATCCCAGTATCACTGATAAGACAAGATTGAAAAATGCTGAATATGGAAAAAAGCTCCTCGAGTAATACTCAAATCACGTGAATATCGCTCATTGTCAGTGGTACTGAGATCCTCGAATACATGGTAAATAATTGTAAGGGTTGCAGTCTTTCTCACATTTATACTTTATATGTATATATGATATATATGTAGTTTTATTCACAGTTGAAACGCTCTTTGAGCATCCAGCTCGCATTCGTACATAATTTACGTATCGTCAGTGGCAAGAAAGAAAAAAAAAATTTATAGAAAGTTTGTTCTTTTTTTTTTCTTCTTTTAACATCTCAATCAGACGATTATTGAGAAATTAATTCTGCAGAATATATAATAAGTTATAGAATTATAGTGAATGAAACAATCAATTGTTTATATGGCGAGCAAAAACAAGCATTTTTTTTTTCAAGATCAATATCTGAATCGCGTGATCCAACAAATGAGACTTCATTAATACAGAAATTCAGAACAAAAAAACGTAACTGCATCCTATATACACTATACGATATTTAATTACACATATATAACATACAATTATATAATTATATCGATCTATGTATATAATCGGTGTGATTATAAGGTACAAAAGTATAACATACACACGTAATACATACATACACACACTGTGATAGAACTAAGAAAATAAATCGTGCAAGAATAATTAATTATACAAATTTGAAAATAGCAAGCTATGTGTGTAAACTGTATACATCTATAGTATCATTGACTGAAACTAATGTAGGTAAATTACGTACGATATAAGTACAATGCTATATGATTTAGATATAATAAAGATGCATATCTATATAGTTGCAGTTTAATTATCATGTACTTATAAAGTACGTATATATATATAGTAAGTATATACAAATAATTAATCATTTTCAGGAGAGGCACGCGCAATTATCTTTATTACTATATTTTTTTTCCTTTCATCAATTTTATATACTGTTTGGATTTATTTGATTTATGTATATATTTTTTTAATTAATCTTTTTTTTTACTGATTTCTCTAAAGGCAATCAAGAGAGAGAGAGAGATAGATAGAAGAAGAAGGAGAGCTAGGAGAATAACTGATAATAAGCACGGTGAATAAAGACCAGCAAATAAAAAAACGTACGCAACGTTTCTTTTAGTAGGTATATCAATATCAAACCGATAATCAATTCTTTTTTACAAGGGGAATAGTACAGCGTGATTCAACAAATTCTCCATACTCCAAAAATCATTTATATCCTATCCAAAGTTCATCACACACCGAAAAATGGACTTTTTCAAAAATCACTTGTCGTAAGTTTTCAGGCACACGGTTGATCCGACGTCTCATTCTCTTCCGAGAGCAATCCTTCATCGTTTGAATGAGGGAAATTGAAAAACAAAATTTTTGGACCAAGTTATCAGCAAAATAGCGACTAGATTGTCGCTAAATTTCGATAACTGACCATAAATTATCACAGGATTTTTTTTTCTCAGTTTCCCTCATTCACATGATGACAAATTGCTCTCCGAAGAAAATGAGACGTCGAAGGACAAAATCGAATCAACCCCGTGTCTGAAACCTTACAAGTGATTTTTGAAAAAAAAAAGTCAATTTTCCAATCTGTAATGAACTTTGGATAAGATATTCATTTTTTGTTTAATCACAGGAGGTTCCTTGATGGGGGGGGAGGGGGTTAATTTACAATGCTTCTGAGATTAATTCTTAATTGAATTAAGAATCACTGCATTTGTGTGAAAAACCAAAAAAAAAAGTATAAGAGAAATGTTGCGTCGTAGTTGAGAAGCTTAGTTATGCCGCCTGCACCGCAGAAACTTGTGCCTGAGATTTTATCGAGCTTTTAGGCCAAGGAAATAGGGGTAGTGAAAATGGGGGTCTAAGGGATCATATACCCGTTTTGAGTGGGGTAAAATGGTCGTAGAGTATAGAGTGAAACCTAGAACCGATGTTGTAGGGTATGAAAACGCGTCGTTGCCAACAAAGTTGTGAAACTGAAACACGTCCAGGTCGTTTGTTAAAAGATAATACCCCGAATCCCCGTTCCGCCGTTATACCTACTACGGGAGCATTTATTTTCCCCGATGACGTGCAGCTGGGCGGAAAATAAAAAGAAATAAAAAATAAAAAAAGTCAGAAATTGAAGCTCCGCTTGATTAAGAATCTCCGAGTAGGTAAAGCTTGATTGAGATTTCTGACTTTTCTCCGAAGCGGGGGATGCCAGGCTCAAGTTTCTGTGCACCGGCCAAAAAATCCCAGAGAGCCATTTAGAGACGACCGAAAATATACGAGGGGTACGGTATCGGAACTGTCAGAGGGCTGTAGAGCAGAGAGGGAGAGTATAAATTCTCATGTATATCGTGAAATGTAACGGAAGAAAAATTTCCCCCGTTATTTCGGTCGGTCTCGTTATCGGGTTAAAAATGATATAATTGAGGGATGAAAATAGCAAGGACAAAGACTAATAACGATGATAAATGATGGCGTTAATTGATATTGCAATTGTGGACAGCAGCTAGACACCTATGGTGTGACACAAGGTGAATAATAATTCGTAATAAGGGGTTTTCGATAAAAGAAGACAAAACGAAAAATTGCCATTACAATCATACGAGGATTAATAATCAATAATTAACGACATATGGTTGTAGAGGCTATTTGAACGAAACTACGTATAATCTGCAGCAACTCAAGCCCAAGATTTCACGGAGAGACTTCAATGATCGAAATCGATTTGATACATTCTATATTAGAGTAATAAAAAGTCGCTCCGTGAAAGATAAGTTTGACAATTAAATTTCATTTTTTATCGGCTTTGGGGTTTAGTACGTATTTGGTGGTATAACGAAACGTCCCTAAGTTTATTATATAGTCGGTATTCATACTTGTTCGTTTTGTCTGCTACTATTATACTTTCGTATATTATTTTTTTATCTTGATAATTATGATATGTGATAAGAACTGCTTTTATTTTTCAATGTATATTCCTTTTTTCACTTGAAACTTGAAATTGATGCTAGATCATCTAATTGTAAAAACATTATTTGGGAGTATTGGCGCGGTGCAGTGATTCAGCCGGGCAAAGCCTTGGATAAAGTTTATCAACGATTATACGAAATATATATATATTTTTTTTTATATAGAATATGTAAAAAGTCTAGAAGATATATTAACAGAAGCGATATATTGTATCAAGTTTTTTGCCGTTTTCTATTAAATCACCAATAATTATTGAAGTATTTATACAATTATCGGAATCCTTTTTTTTTCTATAAAAGCTAATTTCTTTCAATATAAAATATTCTACACGTACAAAGAAGACGGCATAAAAATCTTTAGAAAAAATTCATTGAATTTTCTTTTTTTTTTTGCTTTCTTCAATATTGTTTTTGTTTTCTGTTTTTTGTTTTGTTTCTTTAAAGTCTTTACCTTGCTGCGTAGACAACGCGTAGAAAATCGTACGCCCCAAGCCGCAATATTTTATCCTTTTGAATTTCATTTTCATTTTCATTCGTTTTTTTTTGTGTGTGTTTTTTTTTTCATGTTCTATGTTTGAAACTTTTTAAGTTGGCCGCAATACCGCCCTGCTCGTCAAAAGACCTGTTTCAAAAAATAATTAGAAAAATTCAAATGCATATAGGATCAGTTGTCGCGATTTGAATAAATAATTAAATCTTAATATACTATCTATGAGACAGATATTTAAGAGAAACTATAAAAAAAAAAAATAATTAGAGCTGATACATTTGTATGAAAAATATTTATCGATATAAAAAAAAAAAGTTCTCTAAAATCTTCTTAACGTCCGTTTCTCCCTGAAACGATTCAACCAACCGTGCAGAATATGACGTTTTTTTTTTGTAATTAACAATAATTACAGACATTCACGGGGGGCTGCAGCGGGCAGGGCGGTCCGCCCCAATCATGTTAAGCACATTATTATTTATTCATTGCATATTTAATACGACCTTTTATCAAAGTTCAGTGTTTAGAGACGAGACGGCGTGTCTTTATCGAACAATTATCTTTTTTTTATTCTTCTTCCTCAATAATTTTACTACTCGCAGTCTCGTCTCTAGCAAATACCAAACGTGGTTAAAATAGGTGTTATACAATTGAGGGGAAGAAAAAACAAAAAAAAAAAACTGTGTGGATATATGTTCAAAATGATAGTGGAAATATTGAAATACTTTGGAGTATAGCAAAAAACAAATATCTTGTGTACACATACATGTGTGTGTGTGTGTGTGTGGTGATAATGACTGGGCATGATCGGACACTAATATGAGAGGATGAGTATTCAAAGTAATTCAAAATAATGTATATATAATATATAATATTATCACACGTGAACTATATAATGCACAGAACAATAACGTTCAACATATAGACGTGTTTATCGGTGTAGGTACATGGTGTGTGGGTGTGTGTATCTGATTACGGTATGACGATGACGATGAGTATGAACATGAGGGCAGAGCAGGGGGAAAATTGGGGCTGGGTCAAGGCAGTCGAATAATTTTCGTCAATTAATTAGAAAAAAATCACGAATTCGAAGTGTAGCAAGACTTCATTTTTGGTTTGAGAAGTGAATAAATAAAAAATGCCAGATCGAATGAGAGGTTGATGAAAAATTATAAATTTGTGTCTGGCAGTGGTGGACGGTCTTTTAGATTAGATCGACACGATTTCAACGGATAGTATTTTTCCTTTTTTTCGCAGCCAAAAGAACCAAAGAATTAAAAAAGAAATAAAGAAAATTTTTATGAAAAGCCATAAGTGAAACGATAATGAAAATTATATAATTAAAATTTAATAATCAAGCTCAGTCCCCGACCTTCGTATACAATTTAGGTATCATTATCATTTTTTTCTGTAATCATCTTCAATTGCGTGATACTTGGAGTCTGCCGCGACGCTCATGGAAAATGTTCGATCATTGTTTACAATATATAACCAAAAAATAAATTTGAAGCAAAAACCTTACTTCTTCTTCTGTTTTTTTTTTTTTTTTTTTGTCGATCTAAATGGAAAGAAATATCAGATTTTATATATAAATATCGCTGTAGCATCGATCAAAACCGCCCTTGTATCAAAACTTCAGGCGTGACGTGCGGGTTGCGGTGCTGCGTGCATATGTGCAGAACGTACCCCACGTGGTTTTCATTTCTTTCACTTGTTTGAATACAAAAGAAACGAAAAGAAAAATAGTAGTTTTTCATCAACTACGATACAACAACTTGTCTATTTTTCTTAATCCTATTTCAAGTCGAATTCAAATTACAATTATTTTTCTTCAGCAAAAGAAATATCTGATTATATACCGTAAAGAAAAAATGAGGGAAGACGATAAAATGATTAAAGGCTGTTGCAACCTTTTATTATAGGGGGTCCAGGGGGTCGGACACCCCGTACTCTGCCTTATTGAGTTTTCGCTGCTGGTGGAGCAGATTTAATTAATCATCATTTTTTTTTTTAAGGTGCGACTATGAGGGTTTATTATCATCATAATTTTTATACTTTCTCTTTTTTTTTGCGTAATCAGATGATTAGAATAGAATAGAATGGAGGGAGATAGTATTATTTATGGATGGAATTTATTATTTAAATACTCAATTAATTAACAGTATAATCGTTAATCGTTATGAATGATTTGATTTACAGGATTTTGATATGTACTTTAATTCTTCAATTAATAGAAAGGATAAATGAGACGTTGTATTAATTATTCATAATCTAAGATGCATATAAATTGATCAAAGCGAATATAATATGAATACAGATGCCAAAGTCTACTGAAGAATTAGGCAAAGATTAACTACCGATACATAGATGTATGTATATCAATCATCAATCAGTAATTTACTCTTCTTTATAAATCTCGTCGTGTTTATATTATCCTATGAATAGCAGACAGGAATAATAGAGGGTATAAAATGTTAATTATTCATCAAATTTATTCCGTTCCGTTGTGCTTTCTTTTCCTCCGGATTTCCCACCCCTCAAACGAACAGAGAAAGGAACAAAAAAAGTATATACATTATCACAGGTCTTTGATACCGTTCTCTTCGCTCCGCCTGCTACCCTCGGGGGTTTCTTTATAGCCTTTTGTATTTTTTTTTAAATTTCCTGTTTCCTTCAATCCTTCGAGAAGAAAAGAAAGCACGATTGTCTAATTACCCTTTTTTAATATACACTTTAAGAATACAAGAGAAATTTCACCAACAACCCTTAGAGGAAAATAAATATTATTATACATTTCCTTGTCTTAGAAGAAACAAAATTTAATCAATCAATTAACCATAATTGTTATTGTCATTATTCAAGTCGCATTCACACACGAACATTCCAGCTGGCGGTAAGAATGATAGACAAAGCTGTGCGTTTCTCTTTTCTTTTTTCATTCATATATTCCTACAGAAATCGCATCTTGACAGACAAGCGAAGCGTGAAAGTTTTATCGATTATCTCGTCCTTTTATCGGTTCGCTTTATCATCGACGATAGAAAAATGACAAACTCGTCATCTGCATCTCCACGATTACGAGTTAGGTGTTATCCATAAGTGTCGTGTGTATTTCTTGCGGACCGTTTCTTCAACGATGCGGTGACAAAAGTCACGAAATTTGCCAGCCAACTGGGATTCGAGTCTCGGATGAACGGAACCCAGCCGCGAAACGGTCAAATACTTACAGTAAAAGAGTAAAATAAAGCTGGGGGTGGGTTAGAGCCACGTACCGACCACTATAACCGAGCTTCGACTTCTTTCAGAACGCGTATCGACTACCGAATAAAATTTTCTGGTCATACGTGAGGTGAACACTTGAACCGAGGAATCACTACCCCGTCTAGGGGTGGGTGAGGTGCCCCGCCACACTTCCGATCGCGGATAAGTGTCTTCGAGATCCGGTTTTATCGATAAAACTAAAAGCCTTGAGGAATTTTTCTCTATAAAAGTTTCCTCCGTCTGTTTTTTTTTTCACAATGGTTATCAATAATTTCTTATTATATCGCAGCCCAGGGTCCTACGCGTGTATGCCTTGGCAGGATCTATAGACAAATCATCGATTGATGAGAAAAAAAAAATAAAATTGACAATGAAACAAAGAAGATAAACTGGATCTGGCGTCGATGTTCGTCCAAGATGTTCCCGTTCAATGTGTGTGTTAAAACTGGAAAATTATCTATACGTTATTGAGAATACATCGGTGATATTATATCATCAGAATCATTTTTTTTTTTTTTTAAATCGCTTTATCGGGTATTAATAGGATTAATTGATATGGATTATAAGCTTAGGGTGGTTTAATATATCAATTGCTGTAAAGTTTTTCATTCCCAAAGTGTGTGTATTTTCTTTAAATTTTATAGTTTTTATTATATTATATATATATATCAAACTCGCGCTGGTCCAGGAGATTGGCAGATCCTTTTGTTTTCATCCAAATCATTTGATAAGAATTATTTGAAAAATCGACTCCATTTGTTCAAAGTATGCAAAAAAATAATAATATATATATATTTTCATATTGACTTTTCAATCTGATTATATGAAAACGTTTTTTTTTCGCCTCTGCCAGTCTCCACTTTCGACCACCGAGTATAATTTGTAATATATCAATTTTTTTTTTTTAATATAGTTATATAATAAGATTTGTAATTTAATTTGATTTCATGATGCACAAGTCAATATAGATATAGTATATATAGAGTGTCATTAATTATTAATAGTTTACAACACAGCCACGAGAAGAAAAACCAAAACAATTTTAATAAATAAAAAATAAAATAAAATAAAAATACTAGGATAGATCGAAATTATAGCATAGGAGAGAGAATCAGAGAGAGAGAATTATACGTTTTTGCTCTATATCACATAGGTATCATAATCGTCTACGTATGAGAGACACAAGAGAAAAAAAGAGGAACAAATCTAAACGATATTGTATATTATATGCTCATATAGGTTACGAGGAGTTTATCTTCTAATAAAGATATTGAAAAAAAAATAATGAAAAAGTACTCAAATAAAAAATGTTATTAATATAAAACTATGTAATATTATATATCGACCCTCAGTCCGCATCCCTCGGTATTGATACTCGAGTAATAGATACGTGGTATGTGGGGGTGAATAGCTGCTATTAGCTGATTAACCGCTCTAGAGGCGGCATGTCAATTGACGGCTAACGATATCGCGACAGTTCGAGATGATGCTTATGGTAATTAGTATGCAGTGCAGTTCTGCACGAGTTTTAATGTATTCAAATTGAAGAAAATAGATTATAAAAAAAAAAAAAAAAATCGAAGATCATCCGAAACTGATTATTCTGCGTAACGAGAAAATATTTTATGTGTATGAGGCTGTCCACGTAAATTCATCTGGCCTCCAGACGTCGATTTGTTATTTTATCTTTCTAGCTCTGAAACCTTTTTTGAATTGTCAATGATTTTTTTTTTTGAAAGTGGAAAAAATCTGAGGAAAACCCACAAAAATTATGTGAATCACGTCTCGCTTTGAAAATATGAGACAGTTTTTTATTAATTTGTTTTTCCTATCAAAGAACAATGAAAAAAAAAGAACTTTTATCGAAAAATCGGTACTATAAATACGAAAATATCATTTAAAAAAGAAAAATGATTTCTGAGGTAGATTTAAAAAAAAAAAAAAAAAGAGTTTCTAAATATTGGCAAAAAATATGGAACAAAAATTCTGTCTATATTTCTGAAAGCAGGAGGCTGCTCTTTCGTTTTTGAAAAAACGTAACTCCGGAAGGTTCGATCGAAAAAATACAAAAAAATAAAAAAAAATCACAAATTGAATCTACATTGACTGTCCCATATATATAAGACATAGAGAAAAGAGAGAAAATAGATGATCGTTGTGTAGATAAGATAAAGAAAACTCCCCGTAGCTCCAGCATAAATACGATAAGAAGTGTCCAATTTTGATAATCGAAAGCATATATTATATCAACTGTCGCGTAGATTTATTCCCGACGGGAGGGGGTGCATATAGGAATTTTCGTAACGATGATTGGTCATGGTCGGAGATTGGGCAGAAGGTGAATTCTGTAGGCGAGATGGTACCTATTAATGGAACCGCGTCGGAGGTACGGGTCAAGACGTGGGCCACCAGCAGCGAAAACACCGTCTGTGACAAGAGGATCGTCACACCTGTAACACGGACAGATACTTTGTCCCCATCATGGTCCCCATACATGCGTTATTGCTGATAGATATGACCCTGATGGTCAAGAAAGAAATCATAATATTCATATTTTCATTGGTTTTTCCGGGTTTTTCATATAATCAGATTGAATTGTACCAAATTATATCCCATTATGGCCATTTAAAATACTGTTCTTTTTTTTATTACATTAGTATATATATTTTTTTCATACCGTGTATAATTTTATATAAGATTGTATGAAGGAACATCATTTCGAGGATGGAATTTTATGATAATACTGGAATATACATGAGATTGTGTAGCATAGATACGATTTCACCAATTGGGACAAATTGGAGATTTAATTTGATAGAATTTGAGCTGATGATATGAAAACCATTTTTTTTTTTTTTTGTCCCCAGGATGTATCAGGCACAAACGCACATTACGTTATGGCGACGTGCAGTGCAGCGGGGCGCACGACAGCTTCTTATTGTAATTAAATTTCGAGGATTGAAAATAAAAAATCAATAATCATCGCCTATAATAGTGTTACCAAACTTAATTCCTAAACCCTTAGATATCTGTTTTCTCTCTTTTCTCTATCTTCCTTTCGGTTCCCTGTTTGCGAATCGAGCCTCTGGCCTTCGATTCACCCTGAGGATCCATCAATATCGTATCGTATCTTTAAACAAAGTGAAAAAAATTAAGAAAAATCGTGTTATACATCTGCACGCCGCCTCCAGAGGTATTTATCAATAATTTTTTTTTTTTTTTTATCTTTCCTATCTTCTTTTATCGGATAAAATATATCGAAAAATAATTCATAGGGATATGATTTTTGAAAATAAATTCAACAATCATTCGCTGCGTGGATTCCGTTCGACGAGAGAATAAAAAAATATATATTAAAAAACAAAAAAGGAATAATGTTTAACACCGAGGCCCGAGGCAGAGCTCCAAGCATTTTCATTCATGTAACACATTTTACGTTTCTTTTTTTTCGATTTTAGTATTATTATAGAGTATTTTGTAATATGTTCACCTGCTCAGCACGTATCCCTATACGACAATATACATACTGGCCCTTTCAACTTGTTTTCTGTTTTTATTTCACTTTTGTTTTGTCCTATGATCAGCTGCCCCTCGTTTTTTTTCACTACTTTTGTACGACACCAACAACAGCAACGACAACGATATAACAAACAACAAACAACAGCAACAGCAGCAGCAGCAGCAACAGCAACAGCAACGATAACAGCAATTTGACAATGGTTAGGCATATATGACGATTATTGTACTGAAAAATCAATTAAATTGTTATCAAATCGTTTCTTTTTTTTTCTTCTGACACGTTCATAAAAAAAAAAAAATTGAATTAAGAATAATTCAACCCGTTTGACTATAACGATAATGATTATTTTTTTGGTTTGATTAGAGATGGAGAGAAAATTATTGATTCGTCAAAATATTACAGGATTCAATTAATTAACGTGCGCGAATTTTTCTCAATAGGTATATACATATATGCTCGAAAATAGATATACAGATTCGAAAGAAAGTAAAGCCACAGCGAATAGGAAGAGAGAGAAATAGAGAAATATAGAGATAGCGAGATAGAAAGAGCAACAGCCCAGATAAAACTTTTTCTTTCAAATAGAAGACAGATGAGACGATCGATGCATATAATCAATAACGTTGAGAGGCAAAACGACCACATGAGGTAATTGCCCGAGTAAAGTTGGTTTCCTCTTGGTTAAAAGTCCCGTTCAATTTGAATACACGAAGTTTAAACCTCTCGCTATAAAGTTGCAAGTTTCTTTTTTTCGAGGTTTTCAAGCAGTCGATCAATAATCGGTAGAACGCAATTAGGGATACAGTTTCGAAAAGTGGTCGAGGAAACATTTTCCCCTTCCCCCGAGTAGAGTTAGAAAGGTTGTTAAAGGGGCACCAAAACTTTGGCAGATTCACGTTTTATTTTATTTCACTTTTTTTTTTGTTCATTTCAAACGAAAGAAAAGTTTTCAAATTTAAATCAAACTCCCTTCAAAGTATAATCGTCAATTTTTTTTTTTTTTTTTTGCCACCCTCTCGAGGGTCTTTTCGATGAGAAAGTATAAAAAAAAAAGACACAAGATCACGCTGACAAAGGTCAAAAGTAGCCGTTTTAAAACTAACCGCGTGAAACGAGCCCCGGGCAATCACCATTTTCAAAAGCAGAGGCAAAAGCGTAGGCAGAGGCAGAGGCAATGGCAAAGAGGCTGATGCAAAGAAACGAGAAATAAAAATAAAATAAAATCTGCTAACAAACGTAAACGACGATAATACACACTGCAGAATTGTTCAATTATCATTATTATCACTATAGTATTCTGTTTCTCTGTTTGTTCAATCAAAGCTGGATTTTCAATGCGTAAAATATGACGAAATCTGTCAATTTGTTTCCTAATTATTTATATATTTTTTGTTTGTTTGTCATAATAGCCATTCATACCGTTTACACGAGGCAATTCACATGCCCTCACAATTATTTATCAATTTAACCGCGAAGCGCCCCTTTATCGAGACGGTTTCATACTTTTTTTTTATATCGTCACTTTGACTTGAAACAATTATTTCGACGTTCTCGATGTTGTCGAGAACGTGATTCGATCCTGTGACTGAATCAAAATATGAAATCGCGATCGTTTATATGGGCTGGAGTTTTTCAAAATTGTCACGATTTACTCTAAATTCACTTGTAACTTGTTATCGTATATTTTCAATCAATTAGTCGATCATTTTCACTGTCATTTTCAGCCTCGATCCTCGCGCAGTTGTTGCCAAACGCGTGACTTTCGTGAATCTAGGTAATACATCGTGTTCGAAATCCAATTCATATAAATGATAACATAATCTAAACACGTAGGTGGGTAGTGTATCATTTTTCTTCTTTTTTTTGCACTTATTGCGTGTGCGTGTGTCGTGTTTTTTTTGTTTGTTTGTTTGTTTTTTTCTGAGATAGAAATTCTGTTGTACCTAACAAGGGTATCGCGTCGGAAACCTGCGGCAGGGTCTCGGCGACGAGATTCAGGAACACCGTCAGCGATAGCAAGATGGTCACTCCTGAAACAGTCGTTGCCCACCATGCTCAATTATATAATTATAGGTTTTTGCTCCACACACGAGGACCTCGGTTTTTTTTTCGTTGTTGTTCTTGTTGTATATTTTCATTGGGTCTCATTTGTTTCTATGAGTTTTTGGGAGGGAGGTGTTCTGTAGAAAATTACGAGCTTATTGATTCTCAATTACGTCATAGACCGAACTATTGTTGAAGTATATAGAAATACATCAACAATATTTGATGGGTTATCAAACGTTGGTCCTCTCAAAATTACATGAGGTTTATTGGATAGGGATTTGGAGGGACGTTGTGTACAGTGATTTATGTGAGTGATTTATCATTTATACTCTTTGTGTATAGAATAAAACGTAAAAAATTGAGATAATTGTATATAAAGATATAACATGTTCGAGATAGTATAGAATATCATGCGATTTTTATACACACAGTTGGAAATATATTAGAACCCCATTTTTTATGTCCCATTGAATGATGTGTTCATCGTTCATAACGTCTATGTATTTAATTATATGAAAAGGAAAAATTGAGTGTCATTTTTCAAAAATACAAAAATCTACGTTATTCTTACATTTTGATTTTTTTTTTCTTCAGCAATTCTTCTACTACTTTGATATGTGATACTTTCAAAACCACGTATAATCCCAAGCTTGTTATTATTTATTGGTAAAAACGCAGAAACGTTTATTTCCAACTGCGTAGTAATTATACGGTACGTTAATTAAAATTGATCCGCAACGGAATTAACGGAACGTGAGTCGCTAGGGCAGACACACGTAGGTTGGACCAAGGGCAATTTTTGTTGTACGTGATTTTTCCCTTTTCTGTGTTTCACGTCCTAAATTTTCTGCCTCTTCTATTTTGTTTTTCATCTTTGTTGTACGTATCGTTTTTCGTCTGCCATATATATTTTGTATATAGTAACTTTTCTATCGAAGCGAGATAAATAAAATAGCTATAATATGAATACGACATTATATGTATATAGTTTGTAAGTTACATAGAAAGAAGGGGCGAAGCTTCAATCGCATGACGTATCCATTCTATTCTGCACTGACTTACCTTTTTCTTTTTTTTTTTTGCGGGGGGGGGGGGGGATAAGGTCTGATTAATTTCCACGAAGAACATCTGCATCCAAGACCTGGACTAGAGAGTTAAATCCCTGCTCCGGGCAGATATTGGATGCATACGAATGTGTAGATTTCAAGATTAAATTAGAGCCTGGAATAGATCCAAGAAAACGGCACCCCACGGTCCACGGGGCACACGTGCTTCATATATGCAAAGATTTTTCTTTTTATTCACACCATAAGGCGTCGAAACGCTGCAGATACTTCAAAAGCTATATGATATCGAAAAATATGTATATATAGAGCCTTTCTTCCTTTCCTAATTAACACCTGCACTTGCGTTTGTCGTATCGTCTCGTAATTTTTTTTTTTTTTCCGTTTCATCCCATATTCGCACGCTTCGTATCAGAGCTTCGGTATTTTTGGAACGGTATTAAAAAAGTTTTGTTAACCCTGGAGTCATCACCAACTCCTCTAAAATCCTGATATACAATACGAGCTGCAGAAGCACCGATGTACATATATATTTTTGGTCGGTTGAATTATTGGTGGTGGGGAAAAAAAAATTTAAAATTGCGTGGCAATGCGAATCTAGTTAAATCCGCGATTAAATAATACGTTCAGATAATAAGAGAGGGAGAAAGAGAGAGAGAGAGGGTGGCAACTATTAATCGCGGCAGATTTCAACCAAGTATCACCTGCAACCAGCCGATTTTACTGTTTTCTGTATCATTTTTTATTTCTGTTTTTGAACAAACAAAAAAATGTTTTGTTCAATAATTTGCGTAATCTGGTCTGGTATCTGATATATATAAATATGGACGTGAGTATTGCAGAGTAAACATATTCCTATTTTCCATCCCCTTGGGATGGACGTGAAATCAATCGGCTGGATATTTATCAAGAGATCAAAAATGTCGATTCAACGATACAAAAAAAAAAATATGTATAAAAAAGATAAAAACAACGACCTGATTTCAAACTCTCTTTAATACCTTGACGAGTCTCATTCCTCCGTTCGTGAAATAGAATTCGCTACAAAATTCATACGGAGTAAAATCTCCGGATAAAAATAAATGAAACAAAAGAATGTAGTTGAAAAAAATAAAAAATAAAATTCCTCGAATATTTCGTATCACGACTGTGTTCCGAAAATTAGAAGAATAAACAGAAAATACTTTATGGATAATAATATAATTTACAAAAATAAAAAAAAATAAAAACTGTATATCATTGATTTCGAAATTTGTAAAAATGACGGGGATTCTGATGCGTATAGATGATTCAGACAACGAGCAATGCCCATAAAAAACGCGACAGCTAACGATATCAGGGTCAAGGGTGGAGGTGTGATTTTTTTTTTCTTTTGTATAAGGATCTTTTTTTTTGCTAAGGACACGAAATACAGACAAGACACATGACCAAGGAAGATCAGTTTGATGCTGAACGTTTTTTTTTTTTTGTCTTCTATGTGATTTCAGGAAGTGTGATCGCTAATGTGTGAATGTGTGAATTATAGAGATGTGATAAGTCATACATATCTTATGAGTTCGAGAATATGTATTTTTTATATGGTCATTTTTTTGTGTCTATATATATATATATATAATATTTTTTGTCTTTTCTTTCTATATTCAAGTATACCTATTAAAGGAACGGCGTCGGACGTTGTGGGCATACTTTCTGCCACGAGGTTCAGGAATACCGTCAGCGATAGTAGAATAGTTACTCCTGCGGAGACATGGTTTGTTGTTTTTTAATATAAAAAATTCTCTTACAATTGTTACTTTGTTTCTTCATCGGACCACCATCACCCTCATGTTTATAAATGTGACGATAAAATTCTCGTGAAAATCGAACATTTAGAACGAAACGTTTTTCATGGTTCTTCAAATTTCCGTTCTACCTCTGATCACTCGTCTATTCTACGACCGCTGCTGCCCGCTGCATTATTCACGACATTCGTCGAGAAAAAAAAATATTGAAAAAATAAACGTGGTCAAGAATCGATAGAAGAACGATAATCTCACGATCACATGTAACTGTTGCACGAATTAAGGGTGTAGTTCGGGTCGAAAAAGGCCCAAATAATCCGGTTTTCAATAAACTTTTTCTTGCGAATTTCTGAACTTGTCATCGGACCGAACAACTGACACCAAATATAAAACGATATGAGTTTACTTGGAGTTGTCTTTTTCTGAAGTTCTCAATTGATATGCAGACTTTCAAAAATCTTGGATTATCTCAAAAACTAATTTTCACCTACTTTTCAGACTTCAAAATGTAACTGGCGATGAAATATTTATCGAATCAAATTCTAGTTTCACAGATATCTTCTTTGATACATTGTCAACGATTCCACGAGAGCTTTTTTAGGTCTGGTCACTGAATCCAGGTAAATTACTCTCATATTTATGAAAAGATAACAAAAAAGACGACCAAAAAAGTGGCTTTTTGGAGGAAATAATTGTTTCAAACTTCATTTTTGAGAACTTTTGTCACCCTACAACAAATATTGTGTTTTCTTTTCTTAGTTTTTAATGTAAAAACTTGTGAAAAAAAATTGGCATCGGTATAATATCAATTATAGAAAATAGTTTTCAACCCGAATTACATCCTTAATAAATATGCACCAAGTCCGTGGAAAAATTCCGATGCATCGAGTGTCAAACCACGCGACAATGTCTCTAGTGACTGGTCTATAGTTATGTAGTAGGTGAATATGACGAGGGTGGAAAACCGCGCGCGTGCATTCGGGCATCCGTCACATCGCGATATTGAATTATTAAGTGATCATCGATTACGAGCATTATATCCCAGGAGCATATGGATTTCCGTCGATTCGAATACCGCCGTTGTACGTACACACAGCGGTACAGATATTCTCTGTATTCGTTATCAATAGTGTGTTTTAAAAATAGAAAATAATCGATCAAAGTAAAAAAAAATTATAAACTGAACGGAGTAAAAGTAAAAGAGCGCATTAGTGAAAAAGATAGTCAAGTCATGCGACAAAGTACGTTACCTAGGGTGAGTTTCTCGCCGGAATCCGGTGGCAGGGTGAACCCCAGGAGAGCCATGCTTGAGATAAGGACGCACGGCACGATAAGGTTGAAGAAGTAGTACAACGTACGTCTCCGTATTTGGATTGTGAATGTGACGTCGAAGTAAGGCTCGGGGCAGCACTGATATACTATCGTGTTCTTCTCTCCCGGCATTCCTGTGGGACAGATAACGAAAAAAAAAAAAGAAAAAGAAAAATACACTATATCTGATATCCGCAGCGAAGCTATAGCGACGTGTGTATCATCAATGCAAACGAGCTCCGAGATCATCCCACTCATACCCTAATCCCTATAAGATGAGATGAATGGAGATATTGATAATTCGCAAACGACTCACCGATCAGGTACCACTCCCCGTTAGTGATGAAATCGGACAAGTCACCACCCTCCACTGAATTCAGTACCAGATCGAGCTGACAAGGTCAAAAATATGTTAGATGGGATTGAAGAAGACTTTGGGTTCTGGTACAGCGCCATGTTTGTGGTTCCCATGCAGCATGCACATTTCTTGGTACCCGATAACGCTGCCCACGAGTCGATATAAGCACGTTCAATAATCATGTCAATTGTCAACATTCCATTGTCTACTCTAAGAACGGGAACATGCCAGGGCACTAAAAGCTCCGGAGGGCGGGTAAAGTGTCTTGGGATCAAATTGAAAATTGCCACGACGGTCCAGTGAAATTAGCAAAGATCTATGAATTGATGGAAGCCTATCTAACTGGACAAAGGTGCTCGAATTTAGTTTTTTCGTCATATCTCGAGAACTGTTGATAACATCGTCACGGAGGTGATTATAAAAAATAAAGTTCATTAAATTCCCTACAAGATAGGTTGAATACATTTCTGTCTTATCTTGAATAGGTTTTGTGTAATACAGGTCTGAAAGTATCGATATTTGCATAGAACCTTGTGAGATAGGTACGTATTCAACGGTGTATTGAAGAAAAACTATCAAAGATGAGAAAATAATGTATGGAACCTTTATTGTAAATAATTTAATGAGCTTCATTTTTTATAATAACGTTCTTGACGATAGGATAAACAGTTGTCGAGATATGATGAAAAAACTGAATTCGTGCACCATTCGATAGTGGGCCAAGAAGATCTTTACTTGGTAATTTTTCTAATCGTCATATTTTCATCTAATTTGACTGGACTAAGAATGACACAATTACTGGATGGATTTTATTCATTTTCTGATGGTTCGTTGTAGACTATCTTGACTACAAGTTAGACAATCCCGTTGGGAATATTCGCTCCAAAAAATTGGTGAATTTGTAGTCGATATATCAGTCAATGAATCCCTAACAAATGAACAAAATATCGTTCAGTGATTGCGAGGAAAAAAAATTCTAATTCCTGTTCATTTTAGGATCCAATCAAATTTCATCGTCAGCCAAGACATTTCACTCAATTTTCTTCTATTACAATCTAGCTCCGTGTTGTAAATGTATATCGTGCAACAGACTGTCGTCTTAGAGTCGTTTGTTGACCATTATTGTATCATGGTTGACTGGATGGCCTGGGATAAGTATGTGTGAGGGTATTTACATGGTTATAGTGTTTCAATTACCTACGGTGATATAATGATTATTCTACTGTACGGTATACGCGTTTTTAATTATCATTTTTTTTGTCTTGTTTTAAAGATTTTAGTAAGATCTACGATATACATATATGTACGATGTCGCAATTTACGATATACACGTAGGTATTATTGAATGAATAAAGTGCAAACAAATCTACGCAATTATACAGGGATGATGGAAAAACTACGATACAAAGGCTCTTTTTTTTCTTCTTTTCTTACTCAAAGTCACGAAACGTGTCTTTGTACCGTGTCAAATTATATTGTTACACTGGCAAGGGTCTTTTAATAATAAACAACCTACACCTGGTATCGTTAAACGCGTCGTGGCAACTCTAACTACGATATTAATAGAACGTAAAACAAATTTATACTTAATTTTTTTTCTTTAATGCGTTATTGTACAATATAAAAACGAAGCTATTGCCACGACAATTATTAATCATCGAATATGACAATAATTAAGAAAGAAAAAAAATACTCTGTTCCTTTTCAATTAATTTTAATTACATCAGTGCCAAATATTAAGATGAAAGGATTTTGATAGAAGAAAATAATAAATGTATATATAGCTACTCAAGACCGAGGATTCAGGTACTAATAGGTTTTTACTAAAATATACGTAGACGTCGCTCAAGATAATTAGATAACCTGACGTAAAGTCATTAGACAATATTATCTTTTCTCTCATATCTAGCAGTTTTTGATAATACTCTTATCATTATTATTATCATTATTCAAACATATATAATCTTTGCTTTTCGGCACACGGTCTTACGTCATTGTTCATACTCGCGCGCACTTTTCTACACAATCTTATCTTATTTCTGCGATAATTATTGATTAAATCTCGCGTCGATTTAGCCGGGACGAACAAAGTGCCTTCGAGGAGAACAAAAGTAACGACGCGTGTTCGAAAAACAACGCTTTCGGTTCGAACGTGTCTTTTGAATCAGTTCATTAATTACGAAGATTTAAAAAAAAATAAAAAATTCATAAAATGATTGAATATCAAAATTTGACACAAAAAATGATTAAAAATTGACAAATTCGAATCGAATGCGGTCTTAAACTAGGCGTAGCTCGGCGAGTACCCATTCTTTAGAGTCCTCTTGGAATATCGATGAAGAAATAATAATAATAATAATAATAATAATAATTTATATCGTCTCTAAATCTTAGGCATTGATACAAATGGCAATCCTGATCGGGTCTGACGTTCAGAATTGGCAAGTGTTGCGCCACTATAACACAGAGTATAGAGTATTTATCAAATGGACAAAACAAATTGTTCGCAGCCAACAGGCCGGGGTTTCTGATCATCCGGAAAAACGGAGTCGTCGGGTAATCGTCAAGGGATTCGAAGAATGGGGACTCGCCTGTGGCTGGCATGGAAGCATCGCTCAACTATCGACTCGACGGATATATTTTATATTATTTTTGGGAACATGGTGAGACACTTATCTAGATCCTCGACGATTAATCATTCATAGAATAATCGACGATGTTTATGATGATGTACATGACAAAGGAGAAAACTATAAAAGTTTTCAAAAACTCCTACAAACTACGTTGTACTCATACACTGTTAGAAATTTCATAAAAATGTATGTGAAGCGATTAACATATAATTTTCATATATTAAAGTTCAACGTTTTCAATATTACAATATTCGAGAAACAGTTTTGAAAATTCAAAATCATTCGGAAATTTCGTAGCCAAGATTATACTCAACTTCATATACAGAATGTTTTGAAAATTCGGCTGAATACTCGTATGATATGAAAATTCATGATAGTTTCATTCAAAAAATGGGTTTCAAATGCTACAATAATTGCCCAATCGGATCATAAAATATTGCAGAATGAACCAAAAAAAAATAAATAAATTTCAAGCTTTTAATTGGATGGATTATTGATAATCGACCGAAATACAAATATGAAATTTCAGGATGTTTCATATTAATTTCGATCAAATCACCAGGATTGTAAATTCATTCCTGTTTGTAATTTAAAAAAAAAAAGAAATTTCAAGATATTTTTAACAGTGTATCGCTGTATAAAAAATACGTTATAATATCGTGTCTGTCGGATAATGATCGAGGTTTAGTAGGGATTATATGTTTATGGGCGAACGATATGAAGAGTCGATAGAAGAACGACGACGGACATTTGCTCCATGCAAAATAGTGTTTTCAGCTCAGACATAATCACGTGGTCCCTGCTTTGACTGGTCGATGTACATGTGTGAATGTGAGGGGGTCTTCTTCTTTTTTGGGAAGGGTGGAACACCGACACGTACGTACATACGTGGACATACGTACGTCTAGGTGTTTTTTTTTTTTGGCCTCGGGATCTCGCGCAGAAATTGATTTCCAAACGGGGAAGACGATCCCATGGCCCTACCTAGTTGGGCCATGGATAGTTTTCCCCGATCGGAGGTCAATCTCTACACGGGGTCATGGGATCTAAAGATAACCGTGTGTCCTATAAATATTCTGTTCTTTATTATTTGTTTTCTCCTCCTTGTTATTTGGGGATGCAAATATGCGCTCTTATAACGAGAATTTTTCATCGAATCAAGGAAAAAGCCGCACGATAAGCAAACACCGGCAAGCAATATCAGCCAATCAGCGTATATCTTGTGTTCTATTCTCTTTTCTTTTGTTTTATAATTCCTCTCTTCTATGCAATATAGTTGTATTTCTCAGAGTCTTAACAGTGTTTTCCTTTTTATGTTGAATGATGTGTCATACGGATTGAAAAAAAAGGTCTTTACAATCTCCCTGCGGATCTTGAGCCTCGAATGATTATTACGTCACGTCAGTAGGATGTGCGGAACTGGTGTAATATAACCGTGTCATTTGTCTCGTGTCTCTAAATGACGCGCAGGTCGTTAAGAACCGACGTAATAATCACGGAAGTTTCCGAAACGGAGATTGAAGTGTATGTATGTAGGTAGTAGGTGGGTAGTAATAACATCGGATGCATTTTAAAGCACCAGCGAACTAACCATCTATAAACTATATTGCGCGATTCATTCCGAATTATCATTGTCATTTTCTTTTTTCTTTGTTGTATTTTTTTTTTCTTCAAATTTCACCGTGCACAGGTATGTAATAATTAATATATTCAAAAGAAACAATATATATATATATGTATGTATGTATATAAAAAAAATCTGTTCTAATCACGTGGAAAGCTCTCGAAGGGTTTGAAAAATGACCAAACTGACTTGAAATCATTCTTTCATAATTTAGAATCGTTTTTTTTCTCGCAGGATTGTAGAAAGAATTTTTTTTTGTCTACGTCTTTTTTAACTCCCGTATAAATATAACAGCAAAAGAGAAAAACGATATTTTATTACAATTTCATAAAAATTGATAGTTTGGACTCTTTTACTTTTGGAAATTGCCGTTTAATCGGGCCCTTCTGGGGCCCTGGATAGTTTTCCCCATTTGAAATTCAATCTCTATTTTGGATATGAAAGAATGACTTTTGTCAGTATCGAATTTTAGTCAATTTCCAAGTGTACCCATACAGCACAGAACTCAAAGTTGTCTAAAAGTGATCGTGTGGACGTCAAATATCCGACTCTTCGACTTCTAAATCTTGTCTCAATTCTCAAAGACGTCTTTTCGTCTCTTATAGACGTTTTTCAGAGTTTATACAAGATTTAGACGTCAAAATGTGGTACATTTGACATCCATACGACGAATTTTAGACAAATTTGAGTTCCGTGCTGTCTGGGTATCGACCCCCCCCTCGAACAGTCCCTCTGATTCTACTACTTGACTTCTGATCTATGATGAAGAAAAAAAAAGCTTGAATCCCTCATTCATTTCGACGGCAAAAACCTGGCTAGTGTCGGGTGTGCGTGTGGGCGTGCTTTCGTGCGTGTATCTGGCCGATATCGTGTCTATCGTTTTATCGTATTCGTGTTCACGCGTGTGAGGATCGAGGGGGGAAAAGTGTACCTGGTTCCCGTCGTAGGTCCAGGATCCGAACTTCATGTCACAGTGTTGGTCGTCAAAGGGGAACCAAGTGATGTCTATCTTGCATGTGCTCTTGAAGATGCCCGGAGGAATGTACAGGCAACTGCCGTTATGCTTGACCACCACGTTTGTGTGGTATGTCCCGTCGAAACCCTCAACCGCGCTAACGTTTTACAA
This sequence comes from Euura saliciscinereae, assembly GCA_018420115.1. Lineage (NCBI taxonomy): Eukaryota > Metazoa > Arthropoda > Insecta > Hymenoptera > Tenthredinidae > Euura > Euura saliciscinereae. The sequence goes on along the minus strand of JAFFZH010015583.1, from coordinate 20,075 downwards.
TAATAATCATTCTTTTTTTTTTCTCTTCTCCTTAATTTTTTTTTTGTTTTTTTTTTTTTGTTTTTAACGATCATTGAAAAAAGACATCGGCAACGTCATCGTTGCATGTATACTAATTTTCTATTATTAATTATTCACTTGTTTTTGTTTAATTTATTTATATGTATTTCAGTTCGTTGAATTATTGTTAATCGTATTATACACGAAATTCCCACAGGTTTGACTCTTATCGATAGAATTATTAACAAGCATTTCAACTGACAAAAAAAAAGTGAATGAATTTAGAAACTACGTTTTTCCTGATTAGTTTGATGCTTGTCAATTTCTATCGAGAAATGATCAATTCGTAAATTTACGGTTGATTAAACCTAAGTATTCCTCCTCCCTTGGACAGAATCGAGTCTATATATCTTCGTTATTATCATAGTTTACGTATATAAATTATTACAAATGTATTAAAACCGTCCGAAAATCGCGAATTATTATTATAAAGGATAAAATTGTGGTTATTATTATATATATAATATAGACAGATGCCAGTGTCAGGATTATTAAAACGTTTCCCCTCTACCCAAAGTAGAATAGTATAGAGTAGTTAAGTACGAAGGCTTTCGGGTCTGTTAAAGTCATAGCCTGTCGAACCAAACCCTCAACCCCAAGAGCAACAATGAGGGTGTTAGAGTTGGCCTACAGTATTTAGCAGAATTAACCATATTGAACAACGAACTCAGAGGGTACAGGGTGTTGGAACACAGATAGAAAACCGACTCGTAGGTTCTCGTAATGCTAGGAGAAACGCGCGTATTCGCGAATACGTAAGGGCCGCGGGGGGGTGAGGGGGTGGTTTTGTTTGTTCCGTTTGAAATCGATATTAGCGCTAGAGAGGTATACGCCCGGGTAACTCCTTTGTCTTTCGTTGAAAACTGTGGGGGTTGGGGGTTTGTGTGTATCTGCCTACAACCCGACTACAGAACAGAACCTCGGGGGGTTTTCTCTATTTCGTAAAGAAAATTGAAACGTAGATTTCGAACGTCAAGAATTTAAAAAAAAAAGGAATTCTTGAAGCCCCGAAAGTTTGGGGAAACAATTTGGAAAGTTGAATGCATGACAAAAAAGGGGTGAAGTGGGGGCATGGAATGCATTCATCTGGACGTAGATACTGGTTTGTTTTTTCTGCTTTATTTCCACTATCCCCCAAGGTTTTCTCGACATTTCATCTACAATTGTCTCTCGACTCGACTCGACTCGACTCTCCTTTGGTCGATTGTTTGAATAAGGGAACAATGAGTGGGTCACGATCCGTACCATCGTCTATTGTTGGTTTTGCGGATGAATAAATCCTGTATCCGAGTTTCCGGCACCTGCGCGTTAAAACCGCGACTTCCACTTTGTTCCCCACGGGTATAACCTCGACGATATAGAATATAGATATAGTATGCGAAAAGAGTCTCTTAACGCGTCTCGGTGCAACAAGTTAACCGATGAATATCGTAGCCATTTTTTTTTTTTTAAACTTTCTGGTCTTTTCATTACTCATTCATATAATATTCGTTGATCAAACTTTGACCCCCTAATCGCTTATATCTACTGTGTAACAGAATGAATTATTTTCATTTTATGTATATATTATATACAGTCACATATCGCATGCACGTATATTATAACCACTTTTTTTTAAATGTGACTGTGTAACTGGATGAGAATATTTTTCATTTAGTCGGAAAATTTTATAGGCATACATGCATCGATCGAATATTGTTTGGGGGTTGAGGAGGGCAAAAATAAAGAATTTCTGTAATATCTGAGCGTCTGATTCTTGTTTCTCGTTTTTATCAACGTCGATTTAAAATAAAATTGAAATTTAATATTCGAAGAAAAAAAGTAATATATGTGAATAATAAATGTATAACGTTGAACCGTGCGTCAGCTAATTATTATATGAAAAATTCATATCGTTTAGTCAAAATTTATTAAATTTCTCGAGTGTTATGTTGGTGAAAAAGATAGAAAAAAAAATCGACATGTTCCACAAAATATTTATATTGATCAATATATCAATTAATTAAGTAACATCTACATGCACGATATTTTATTCTTTATGTTTAAAACATTTTTTATTCAGAAAGATAAGAATTTTTAATATTATTTTTACTTTTATATCATTTTTATGACAACGATAATAGTTAGTTCTTTTTTTAAATTTAATTTAATGCCATATTCGTATAAACATACACACACACACACACACAGACGAAATATATATATACTGTATCAATAATTGTATGTATATTTACACCCAATAGCAGAATACAATTTTCAGTCTGGATTTATTGAATTAACTCGACTTATTTATACGACAAATCTCTTTTTTTTCTTGTGTTTTAGGTTCAGTTTTATTATCAACTCTTTTTAATCAGATTTAGATACTTCGTTTAGGTGCGATTGCGGTTATTATATCAGGCCCTAAGTATCACAGAAAAAAATCGAGCGGTTGGGGTTTCACCGACCGAGCCGGCGAGACCCGCTCCCTCCGCCACCCCGAGTCTTAACAATCAGGAATCAAAATGCCAATAAATAAACACCGATAACAATTTTCAGAAAAGACTAGATCAAATTCGAGGATTCAGTTATCGGGCTGGATTTTATTTGATTTTTTGTTTCTCTATCTAATCAGTTAGTTGCAAGATCGACTCCGGGTCGTTATATTATATTTTATGTATGTTCGTTGTTTTTTTTGTTGTTTTTTTATAATAAAATATAACGTTGAAGGAGCCGACGTCGGGCTCGGCCATGAGGTGGCCCGCAGTAACGGGGTAGCCTGACGCAGTTTGTTCATTAATCACATCGTCATTAACCGCACGCTCGCCCCGAACAACCCGATCGCGACACACAGCCTTCAAACAAGTTCGACACGAGTAGCGAGGAGTTTAATCGATGGTCATCTTCTTTTTTTCTTTACACGCGAAACAGAAGGGAGTGAAAAAAGGGACCGAGAAACTCGCCGCGGTTCTTGGGAACAAAATTAAAAAAAAAACAATGAGATACTGACGATCGTCGAATAAGATTTCTATGAAATTGTACAAAACTTTCAATTTGCAATTGATAAAATTACACGAAATTATGTTTGAATAATCAATTTAGATCGTATGAAATGATATAAAATCAAGTTTTAAAAAGAATCAATTGAATTAAATCGTAGTCAATAAGTAAAATTACATGAAATAGTGTAACATTTGATGCATATAATAATTTCATGTAATCTAACCAGACATGAAGTAAAAAAGAAAAACAATCTAGATGTAATTTCACATAATTTTACAAGAATATATGAAACTTAATTTTCTCTCTCTAAATTATGTAAAGAAAATGTTGATTTTTATTCCATACGAAACACGGAGATGTAGTTTGGGCTACAGGTTGTTCGAGGAGAGCGAAGGGACGTTACGATCAAGCTATAGCAATTAGTGTAATTACGACGGTCACTGCCAAACGCGACATGCCTCAGCGTCATTAGTATGCGCATTTAATTATGCGTAATACATCCCGTGATAGGTTCAGACACCTATATGCACACAAAATACGATTCGCATGTGGCGTTGGGTAGAATGACCCCGTTCTGTTATAGTAGTGTTTTTTTTTTCATTTTTTCATTTTTTTTTATACTCAGTAATTTTATGTATATGTATAATATATATATGTGTATTGATATATATATTTTATATATACAAGGAACAATTCTGTCGTGTGCAAGTGCAGTATGTACAATGATATTATAATTACATGTACGGTGCAGTACACGAATCACTCATCCCTCGTTGTGAATAGAAGCTTTTTTTTTCATGTAAAATGATATTTTTTTTTATTATATATGTATTCAGACACTCGGAGGGATGGGTGTTGATATTTAGTTATATTTTGATCGTAATCAAGTTTAGTCATTTTTCCATTGATCATATATATATATTTTTTTTTTGTCTTCGTTTGAGATATTAATATTAGGCTGTAAGAAAGTCTTCGATAAATGATATACAGGTATTCAATGATATGGATAAATTAACGATAGAAGAAGAAAAATGTTTACTTTGGATTTAGGGATATATACCGAAATCTGATATTTACGAATGAAAGTAAATCAAAGAACGAATAATAAATATCATAATATCAATATACTTTGATGATAAATAACAATTCACGATAATTATAATCAATAGAATTTTTGGTTAAATAATCAGCAGTAAATAAAATACTTATAACATGCATCGGGGATATGGTTTGGTTTTTCGAAATATACCTTAATTAATTAAGATGCGATACAATTTCTCGAAAGACTTACATACCCGTAGCACGTAATTACTGCAATTCATTCTAACCGCATTATGTCGTCGTTATATCAATTTATATTAAAATAAATCCGTCAAGTGTTCTGTTTTTTTTTTTTTTTAGGTTAATTCTCTGAAACTTGGTCCATCAAAAATGAAAAAAAATAAGTTTATAATTTGTGAAAAAAAAAACGTACGTCGACCCTCTTCGAAATTGACGAAAAAGTTTAACGGTAAATCGATTATCAAAATGGGTTAAAAAAAAACAAAAAACGAGAGAATACTGTAAATACATAAGTTATATATGCGTTATAATTACGATTTGAATAACTAATGGCAGACGAGGGTTACCTGTTGTACATCAGAACGTCCGGTTTCCAAAGTTTGTTGGGCGTTATTCGGAGGTCCCTTACACCACCGTATTCCGATTCGTTCCATTGTAGATTGTAGTCCGTCCACTCCTGCATACGTGAGAAAAATGTATCATCACAATGTTCATGTATTAGAGAAAATAATATAAATAAAACATTCACACAAAACCATATCTCTGACCCGTCATTATTAAAATTTTATCAAATTCGTAACAAATGTTTCGTCCCTAATTGAAATGTATGAATTCTAAAGAATAACGAGTCAAGGACATAATTGAACAAACATTTTCTCGATATTCTTAATCGTTCAAGCAACAGCGATTAACATTCAAAATTTCACAAGGCTAGACGAATTTTTTTTTATAGAATTTCCAATTGTATAAGATCATATGAAATTATATGCTTTTATATAATCTTAGTTTACAAAATTATATGACATTTTTAAGAATTAAAAGAATCAAGTTGAATTGAGTTGAATTAAGAATTCCTCAATTATCAATCTAAATTTCTTTGCATTTCGTTTAAAAAAATTGCGTTTAATTAGATGAATTATTCCGAATCATTTCACCCCTCGAAATCATTGTGTCTCTCAAATCTTGAGTTATTTCTCCCTCGATAAACTAGATCTATAATATTTCATACATATATACTGATATTTGTTTCCGGGGTAAATATTCGGTTTCTATTTCATCGTCGATTCGTCTAACCCAAGCTTTCAAAGCCATACATAAAATTCTCACTAGACACAAAAGAAGGGTCAAAGTATTTAAATAAAGGCGTTGATGATAGTCAGAAGCGAAAAAGAACAATATTAACAACCAACCACATGCATCCTCATGCTCAATCATATGATCAAATTTACCACTCAATAATTATATTAATTAATATACAAACATCATTACAATTATTCTGCAAAGGCGACTATTTACATATAATACATCGAACATGAAAGAAGTATTAAAGTACGTAAATAAAGATATTCAAACTACCTTTAGATAATTATCTACGCGCTGCGGGGGTTGGTAACTGGGGGAGGGCAGGGGATGAAAAAATGTAATCCTTGAACAACGTGTCAACGTACGTTCCGAACCGGCGGGGCTGCAAGGATCGTATAATAGTGGAAAATATTCATTCAAACTTAATATGCACGATTTAGTAATCGGTATAAAGTTCAGTTATCCCACGTAGTTCTCAGTGGTTAGTACGTACTCCCCCCCACCCCTCCGACCAACGAGGACACACCCGTGCAATTGTCGCGAGTTTCGCATACCTCGGATACCCCGCGTGTACGAGACGCATTTCTCGAATATTCCAAATGACACAATATTTTCGTTTCGTCCCTGACATATGTAATAATAATAATAACGAATTTTTCTTTTTCTTAACGAATCATTTAAAACGAAAATAAAATTCAACCGATTGTAAAGAATTGCCTGTATATGGTATGTCGCATATATTTGTTTTATTTATGAAAAAAAAAACGACCAACGTCTTCCAGGAAAATATATTCTTCTATAACATCAGATAAAATGCGTATAATTTTATAGAAATTGATATTTTTTTTTTTTTTTTTTTTTGTAGTTTCTCTGTAAAAATAGGGATGAAAAAACCCGCCTGAAAAACGGGTCGATGTGTTTTCTTCACGTATCATTATTTTATCATTGATATTCTTTATCGTTTTAATTTTAATCGAATAATAATTCAATATTAATATTTTGTGGTCGTGAATATGGTGTCATCGTGTACAATGTGCTTAAATTATAGCTGTAATAATGTAATTAGAAAAACAAAACCTACATGGAATAATTTTCCAAGAAAAAAAAGAAAATTGTCTTGTATCATTTTTTTTTTTTTTTTTTTACTTTCTGTTTCACCTGAACGAGAACAATATTGAAAGAAAAATATTGTTCAGTTTCCTGTAACAATTTGAAACGCGTTTTAGCATCACCCGCTAATTAACTATCCACGTAGTACGTACAGAGTAGTTAATTATGGCCGAGGACCATAGCCTCTGCCCTCGACACACTATAGCACACCCGGTTCGGGTGGTCGCGGTGGAAGAAGGAGAAAAAAGGAAAACAAATGAAATACTTAAGACCTACGCGGCGTGTACATGTATACATAAGATAGAAAAAAATAACGTGTACAAAGATAGTCGCTATTTAAAGTTGGAGTTGGACAGAGAGAATGAGAGACAAAGAGAGAGAGAGAGAGATAGATAGATAGAATCTGGGGGCGGTGGTATCAGTCACGCGAAATCCTAGGAGAATAAGAAAATGTAAGAAACAAAACCTGACCGAAACTCGGAAGGACAGAGCGAGAATAAATAGAAAAAGATAAACCAGTGGTTGATGCGATCGCTGCCGGAACGGAGACGGAGACTTACTACTGCGCCGGTTAGATTCGAAGGCACATTCGTCCGGGCTGACCGAGACGAGATGCTACTACTTCGCGGCAACGGCAGCGGCCCGAGAAGACCCTCGGCTACTTCTGTCTGGTCGGCCCGACCACGGGTCTCACTACTTTCTTACGGCCGAGAACCGGCTGGTCTTACTACTGACGAATAGACTTTATTCTCACTCTGTTCGCTTCCTCGCTTCCACTATATCTATATTCACAGAGCCTCATTTATATAGTAGATGGAGATAATTTCCTATCCGAAACTTGACGTGGGAGGAGAAGCTGACTTGTTCATTTAGGAAAGATAATTGGAGCCTTGTGACGACACACAGAATTTTAATTATCGGTTTTAAGGATTTAGTTCGGGTTGAAGACGGCCCAAAATAGTGCCATTTTCGAACAAAAATGTATTGCTGATTTATTTACTAAATAGATTCACCTATAAATATCTGCAAAGATCCAATCCGAATCTGATTTTTAAAGTGGTACTTGGACTTCTCTTTTTCTTGAGTTCTCAGTCGATATGCAGCCTTTTACAAATCTAGGATTATCTCAAAAACTAATTTTCACCTACTTTTCAGATTTCAAAATGTAACTGGCGATAAAATATTTATCGAATCCACTTCTAGTTTCACAGATATCTTCTTTGATATATTATCAACAATTTCACGTGAGCTCTTTTAGGTCTAGTCACTGAATCCAGGCCAATTACTTTCGTATAATATGAAAAAATAACAAAAAAAGTGACTTTTTGGGGGAAATGATTGTTTCAAACTCAATTTTTGAGAACTTTTGTCACTGCATATATCATCTACTCTTCTTTCTATTCTGATATTGAGAAAAAAATAGAAATTGCTGTAACTCAAGTACTTCATCGCCAGTACCAATTCCAGCGAAGGGTTCTTCCCCTTCTACATAGTTTTTAACCCGAACTACATCCTTAACGAACGAGCTAATTATTTCGATTTAGGTAAATGGAACGAGTTTTTTTTTTATCGTCTGGAACGTTTTTAAGTTTTTTCGAGTCCCTCTCTTTCAGACACTATAATTCGAAAGCCTCTCAATGCTTGATGAGGCTGATTGAATGATTGAATGAGCCGATAACTCCACTTCCACGTCCCGTCTCGTACAACCCTTGAATTATTCGAACCTCTATGCAAGGGAAATGCGACTGCCTCGTGTCTATGTTGGGTGGTAACTCGATTAACGTCAACGTTTATGACAGATAAATAAATAAAAGAACAATACGCGTTCTGAATGAGCTTGTTTCTCGAAATAAGGGTTGGTAAGGGGGGTATGGGTGGTGATGGCTTGAGGATATTCGATCATAGTGTATATAATATTATGTGCCTGTGCCTATATGGTGTATCATTATAGATATGTGATGATGGATTTTTTATTGGATATAATAATTATATACACGGCTACGGGGTTTATAGAGAAAGAGAGAGAGATTGTCTTCGGCATACTTGAATAATTATATCCTCCAAAATATAGGCATATATATATATATATATAATAATATAATTTTCAATACTCATTGTCAGCTACAAATATATCAGTCCATAGTAGTACGTCTACGTTTAGGTATAGATATAGTAGATATAGGTATAGGTATACTAAGGGCACGCGTGTTTATATTTCAACATTATATAGTATATTATATAGAAGTATGATATAATGATAATAATTACGACAGTGGTAAAAGTAGCAATGGTGGTAATGATAGGTTGTTTCTTATAGCATCAGCAGTAGTTGTATAAATAATTCTATCAGCTGGGTATAATTTGGGAGAAAAAAGACAAATCGACAGCTTCAATATTAATTACCATACAAACAATTAATTTTATATAAATGATCGAGCAAGTTCAAGAAGGATTCGATTGAATGATAAAAACGAAACAACTACTGCCCCGCATGAACGTGTCTGTGTGTGTGTGTGTGTCTGTGGTTCGGATATTTATAATCGTTATTGATAAATAATTATGAGTGCGTTATTTTTCTTTTTTGGTTCAATTTCTTTTTCTTTTTTTTTATTTTTTTATTTTTTTTTTTGCTTTTTTTGCTTCAACATCCCTGATCATATCCACCTTCCTCCCTCCCGTCCCACCCCTCGCACGCGTTCTTCGCTCTCTCATTCTCTCTTTCTCTCGATACTACTGTCTTATTATGTTTTTGTCCAATCATGTGACCCAATTAATTTTTATCATTATTATTATTATCTTCTTTTTTTTTGTTGAGTTTTTGTTTTAATAATTTTGATAAATAAATTCGTTTTAGGGAATAGATAATATATATAACAGGATAAAGATTGTGGAACATAAAAAGATTTATGATTTTCTTTTTTGTTTTAATAGGGGAGGTTTTTTTTTTTTTCTTTTTTTTTTTTGAAAAATTTGTATCACCCTGACATCATTTATGAATATTAATTATTTTGATTTATTCTATATATGTATAATAAGGTCGGGCATCAATTTTACGCTGGGCGAGCGAAGGTCACGTGCGATATACACCAAAGTTACACAAAATAATATCAAGCGATATGTATATATATATGTATGTATATGTATAATTATAGCGTTAATCATTAGCGTCGCAAATTTTGTTAGTTTTTTTTTTTTTTTGCTCTGCCAATTCGTTGCACTAATTAAAGCGACGCGAATGATTAAATGAATAATTTTTTACTTAATTTATATGATAAAACACACAAATATTTATTTATTAATTATCAATCGACGATCATTATCGTATTATTCGTTCAATTATTATTTTTCCGGCTCGGGTCGCGCCCTCTCACGCCCTTTCGTACTTCTAAAAAATTTGATAAGAGCTTCTGTTGGATAATTAATCTCTATAATCAGGTACGATAATATCAATAATAATAATAATAATGATAATAATAGAAACTCAATAATCATACTGGTTACAATCATCAAACATTGACCATCAACGTGGATATCAACGACACCAACCAACAACATCGATTACAGATGAAATAAAATGTTGAAAAAAAAAAGAAAAAAAAACAATTGGATCAAAGAATAAATAAAATCTTGTCATTTCTACCGGAAGTTCAGAGTTCGAAAGGGTGCATCGAGGGGCGACCGACATACCGAAACGCCCACTTACCAGGTTTAACCATGCGTTCGTAGTCAGTATTTGGTTCTTTTCGTCCTAGAGGCCGAAAATAAAGTTAAGATTAACACCTCACTGGGTCATTAACAAATCCGCGGGGTATGCTCCTCGTTATATAGCCGAAATCGACGAGTAGGGCTTGTTTGTTTTTTTGTGGAGGGTCCTGAACAAGATTTTAAAAAAATTCGAGAATTGAAAATGATTCGGGCACAAAAACCCTGGGACAAAATTTAATTATGTTCTTCGTATGGACGATGGGAACCCTGAAAAAAAATTTCAAAGAGAAGCTACTACTACACTCGTTGCCAATCATTACATTTCAGTTTCGACTGATTTGTTTTACTATTCAACCCCCAAAAATAATTATTTCAAGTGATTTAAACACGAAAAATTCATAGAAATAGGAATTTAAGAAAAAAATACTTTTTTGATCAACACAAAAATTTCGGAATGATATAAAATATTTTCTTCGCCAAAATCGAATGTTGAACTGTTGACTAATCAAGTATGGAATGAATCCCTCAAGTTTTCTCAGCGAGGGGTTATCATGCATAATGTAATTTCGACGAAACCGCATCCCTCACGGGTTGAGGATAGGGCGAAGACCGGGATTCCGCGGTTTTCCCTTAAAATTAATGAGCAATGACACGATATTCCCGACGCCGTTGGCACCTGACGGGGTAATTAACAGATGCGTTAATTCCCCATCCTGCCGGGGTCCCATACAGGTTAGAAGGTCGTCGAAAGTTGGAGCATACCCGGAATATCCTGGTGTCCAGGTCCTCGTTTCCCTATTCTTCGCGATAAAATTGTATCGTCGATCGAATCAAAGTCTATAACTGACTAAATCGAACCGGAATTATTAATTGACCAGATTCCGTCGCGGACGGGGATTCGAAGACGCTATCTGTGGCTATGATTGGGTGTATAAACTACAGGATAGAATATATACAGGCCGGATTAAACCCGGCGATCGGATATTAATTATCGACTTACCACGTCAATGATCTGCTGCAGTGTGAGTCCGAATTTGACCTCAAGAGGCTCGCTCTCATTGGCCACGGGACGCTCCAGAGTGTTGTAATTAGATAGGAGATGATTTAGCAGTCTTTTCTCGTGGTAGCCTCCAAAACCCTCTGCAACAGGATAATCACAGTTTCATGAGCTTAAAGAGACCCGAAATTATCTCGGCGTGTCGATTTCGGCAAAAATCAATGGCTATATACGAAGACTAATTATACGGGAAATAACCTTTTCGCCCAAGAAAACAAGAGCCTTTGAATTTTTCAAATCTGAGCTCAGATTCTTGATCAGAGGTTCCAAAAACATTTCGAGTACCAATTTTTGTAAAATTTTGAATGTTTTTAGTATTCATACCCTCATTTTTATTGGAATTTTGTTATTTAAGTAATTCGAAAAGTACTGAACGGGTCAAAGCAAAAATCTGATCAGTTCTAAGTTTTGATAAAAATCGACTAAATCGTCAATTCGATCAAAATCATCAGAGTGAACTTCCTATTTTTTCCGGAAACAGAGAAATTGAAGAAAATTTGAAAATTACCCAGAGGATCTTCAGGGTCTCTGGTAACGAAGCCAAGGTGAGATTTTCAAAATATCGCTAATTAATATAATTGAATGATGACATTTTTTATTTTCTATTTTTTAGTTTTTTGTATTTTTCGTGGTTATTTGTTTGTTTCTGAATCCCGCGATCCGTGTGTCCCCCCTAACCCCGGGCATGGGGAACCGTCGTTCATTCCCACGAGTTTCGAGCTCCGACGTCGACGGCGACGCCGACGGGCGAGGCTCCGAGGGCTCCATTGATCCAGCGAAGCTACGCTCGCATACCTTATGCGACGTAACTCTCTCTCTCTCTCTCTCTATTTCTCTCTCACTCCGTGCCAACGGTAGCTCCTAAAGAGAGAAAGAGAGTCTTCTCTCACTAGGGTTGTAGAGCAACAATTATTACCCCATCCTCGAACTTGTGAGCCAAGTGGTATTTTATTTTTTGCATTCTCTCACGTTGCGTTGTAAAAGAAGAAGAAGAAGAAGAGAAAATTGAAATGAAATGAAATGAAATGAAAGAAAGAAAACATTTAAAAAGGGTGGGAAAATGAAAAATATTGTATCCTCGAGATGCAGGGGATTTCCTTCCGCCTCTTCTTCCGGCGGACGGATGTTGAATGAAAAAGACAGTTCTGGCAGCCAGCAAAGGATATAGGTAGAGGCTTTTACCCCGGATGTAGGTGCATCGGTGTCAAGACTGAGGGCATAATTCCACGGCTTGCCAATCCGGTGTTTCAAGCAACGTTTGAAGTCTGGATCCTGTCGGGTTCGGGATCATCGATAACTGTCGGTTACATTGAAGCGAGTCCGGGGTTCGCTTTGAGGCCACTTTTTTCCTGCCCGTTATAATCATTCTCCATTCTCCATTCTTCAACAGTCGACTGTTGAAATTCAGTTTGAGATTGTTTCGCACTGCGGATAAAAATCGAAGCCAGCCAGTGTATATTCCGGTTGGATCTGACTCATGTAGGTCGGAGCTGATTATATCCCGGCGATATTGGATTTCTCAAAACTCGTTACTCCGACACAGGACCAATCTCTCGAATCTAACGTGTACATGCATCCACCTAGCTGCGTAGGTACCTACCGGCTAAATGCACATACGCTGAAGCTCGAAACCGTTTTCAGTTCTACAGACTCTGTATATGCAAACACCCAACCACTGGGCAAATAACGTATATTCTGCTTCGCCTCTTTCCGGCAAAATGACAAGACGGAAAAAGATTCGACAGAAATAACGCAAATAACGCGAAGGGATTAGATATTTAATTTCATCAGGTCACATGAAATTATATGGAATTTTTTTACATGTATAAAGTTACATGGAATTTCATAAAAATTATATGAAATGATGAAGAAAATGTACGGAAAATCGTTAAAAATAACACGACATTTTGTGAGGATATGTAAGATCCTGTGAAATGATCCAGAATTTACGAGAGGGAAATGATTCAATCCGGGCTTGACACATCAATTTTTTAATTTGAATTAACTCGCATTATTTTCAATCTAATTTAATGCACTATAATCCGAATCAATTCAATAATTCGAATCAATTTTGGTCAATTTGAATTAATTCTTCAATTCTCAATGAATTCCGAATGATAGACGTCAGTTAAAATTAATTTGCGATATTTCCGAGATTAATTCAAACCCGAATCCAAGTTAATTCCGATTAATTCGGAATAATTTTCAATATAATTTCGTTGGTTTTATTCAATTTTTTCAATTCTTCTCAATTCGAATTGACTCGTTCAATGCGAAGGAATTCATGTTCATTCATAATAATCCATTAAATTCGTGTCAATTCGAATTAGTTTCGATTAATACAAGATAATTTTCGTTAATTTCGCCCAATCCAAATTAATTCAATCTAATTTCGTTGATTTAATTCATTTTTTTGAATTCTTCTCAATTCGAAATAATTCATCTGATGAAAACTGATTCATATCAGTTCGAAATAATTCATTTAATTCGCAATCATTTGTATTAATTCAAGGACCATTGACAGGTCAATTCAACGAGTTATTTCCCCCTCGAAATTATCACAAACACGTATTAAATTATATACAAAATTTGCAAACTTACATGAAATCACATTATAAAGAAGGAAAAATAAGAAAAAATCGACAAACTCATGGGGTTATATAGAATCATATAAAAATGCTGATAAAATTTCATAAAATCTTATCAATTTAAGCAAATTCGCGTTGTAATTTTACGTGATTCAATCCGACAGATAGAAGACCTTTTTTTGTCCTGCTCCTTGAATAAAAAATATAGTCAGATCCGTGAACTCCCCGTCTCTATATTCCGTGTTTGCGTTCTCTCGTCCGCGTCCGTTCCTGAACTGGTCAGTAAAGATGCGTTCTCGTTAGTAGGGATTCCGGGTCATAAAATATTCAAGATTTCAGTCCTCGCTCCGTATTCTCCGGGTTTATTCGTCGCTGAGATAATACGGTCCCTTCATCCCATCTCTTATCCCCTCGTATCCGTGTCGGAGAGAAGCAGAAAAGAAAGATTCTCAGGAACGTCTTATCACCGGCGCGTTATACCGCATCAAAGAATTGCACGGCCGTGGGAGCGTCGCAAAATAGCGAATCAAGTGTTTGCGCATGACTCACTCACTCTTTGGTGAAAGGTGCTTTTTTTTCATATTCATTCACGGAGCAAAAGAGCCACGTAGCGTTGGACGAACGTCTTTTTGGTTCGTGTAATACATAAAAATACGATATACGTGTACATGTATTCATGAAAAGCGGAGATATTCTCCTTTGAAGACGCAGGTTCTACATAACGGTTTTTGAAACTCGCTTGGAACTTTGCTATTAAACGCCCGAGGCGAATCTAGGGATTAGTTACATCGATTCGGAAGAATCCCCCTCGCTGCGGTTTTCCGAAAAGCAGTGCGGAGTAGAAAGAGAGAGGGAGAGAGAGAAAAAAACTAACTTTGACGAATTCAAACAGTGAGCCTGGTGCTGGGAAATTGAAAGCAAATTGAAAACGCTCGATTACATTCACCCCCTCTTTATCGATTCCACACGTTCTATACGCGAATATATGTGTGTATATTGGATGGTCCAAGAGCGTGTAGCGGCTACTGTCACACAGATTCTCTAATAGCCTCTTGAACTGCGTTATTCCAGGAAAAGGGTACTTGAGCTTTTTTCTCGATCCAACAAACGCTGGGACCTTTAACGAATTTTTAAATATTTCGGACCAACAGAATCAAAGTGTGACGGCTAAAAAAATCTGGATTCTTCAAAACTCCCCTAAAAATTCGTAGAGTACCATTTGAAAGCAAATTCACAAAAACTATAGTTTTTTTTTGTTTTTTTTTAGGTATCACACTTTGATTCTGGGATGCGAGTTAATTTCCAAATTCGATACATTTTTTTCACGATTCAACAAACGCTGTCAATCGGAAGTGACTTTTTTTTATTTCTCAATATTTCCTACCCCTTGAATCAAAATTTCTCGATTCTTCAAAACTCCCTAAATTTGAAAGCAAATTCACCTGGCAAAAACTATTTTTTTTTCCCATAGATGTTACACTTCGATTCTGTGAGTGTGATTTAATATTCAAATTTCAAACATTTTCTTTTTTTTCTTCAGCATCTTCATCGATTATACAAATTTTCATATAATTTTGGAATGAAGTGGCCCGAAGGAAGATATTTTTTCACACACTGTTAGAAATAAAGTGTTGAAACAGGTCCTCAAAAAATTTTGTGTTCATTTCAATACCTTTTTTTCGTTATACTATTGAATGAAAAGAAAAATCAAAAGTACATTTTCAAAGTTAAAATGATATAAATTTGTATCAAATATCGACGTAAAAATAAGTAGTGGACCTATAATTGGGACAATTTTCAAATTTCTCTAACAGTGACAAGATAAAACCTTGATTCCTTCATTCTTTAATGAATACTGGATACTTTATCAGCCATAATTTATTTTTTTTGCTCGTCTAAAGATCGTGTTCCTGCAATATCCGAACGAACGATCTTCCCCCACAATCATCCAGAGTGTATTTATGAATGACGTGTTTCTAAAGAAATTCCGTGATACATGTCCTCAATCTCGAATACGCAGTCTTGAAAATCTCCCTCCCATCAAGGATATTGTCGAAGACACGCGTGATGCGAGACACTTTTCAATGCAGTCATACATCCGATCATTGCGAGAGTGGCGAAACACGGCGATTCCTGGGGGGGGTAAAAAGTCCCGTATCTCCCTTATATCGCAGCGACCGGCGAGAAAAGTACCGCGTCGAAGTGTGTCTGCGGATCGTGCGGATGGGTATTCTGCACGGGGTGCCGCGCGAACGCCCGAAGGCCCCGGGTGGTCGTCATAGCAACAGGCACCCCCGAAAATTTTCTGGCTCCGAGTCGAGGCTCCCACCTCCGATCTCTCCTCCACCCCCCCACCCAGCGAGCGACCCCTAGCCGGCTAACCGTCAGTCACACTCCGAGCCCATTCAGCTTCCACCTCGTTCGTTCGATCCTCGCATTCTCTCCCCGGGCCTCGGCGTGGTCGCGAAGACATAACCGACCCCCGTGCCCTCGATTTCACCGTCGCGGCGTCGTCTTCCCCTTCTGGTACTTTACCTCCTTTCGAGGCACTCTTTGCCAGCCACTCGACCGGAGGCCCGCGCGAGAGCGTATTTTGACGATGAAGTTCGAGTCGCCCCCCGGCTTTGTTCTTATCTCGAGAAGGTGTAATTATTCCCTCAAGGGCTCGTCGGGGAGTCGGAATAACAAGACCGAGCTATCGAGCACCGTTATCAAAATCGAAACTGAAACTGAAAGGATTCATATCCTCTCTTCTCTCGCACTGAGAACCGGCGATCCTCTCGGGACGCCGCTGTGCCTGAGGTGGGGAGAAAAAAGAGCAGATTTCGGGGAGTTAGGAGGTACGATCCACCCGGCGGGTTCCAGGGGCTTCGAAGGTTCTAAAGTCACCGGGGAACGACACACTGCTCCACATTCGATCCGGCCACATTTCACCCTTAGAGGACTCGGGGGAGACGGGCGCAAGCGCGACGACCGATCACCCGTTCCTTACTTACGTCCTCGCTCCTCCTCGAGCCGATGATCAAAGCCCGAGTTTCGTGACCGCGAACTGCGCGTCTTCGCACGTTTTCACACACGTGCGTGTTCGCTGTTGGCGATCGCGTCACGCGTGCATATAACGTGGGGGGTTTTAATTTTTAGACTTGAAGTATCAAGTTCCGAGTTTCGAAGAGCCCGGGCGTATCGATTCGCCTCTCGTCAAGTACCAGACGGGCCATATCACAAACGGGTATGTATACAAGAGATAACTCGAGGAGGAGGAGGGAGGGGAACACCACGGGGTACCTACTCCTGTCGGCCAACAGAAGCGACGAGTAGACCGTCCGGGGTAGACAGACCCACGCGATTCGTCAAGAAACGCGAGTTCCGATCGACTCCAAGAGGCTAATTGGAGGAAGAGTTGAAATGACGGCAGAAAATCGGCAGGATCTTTATGCTCAAATAAAGATCCTCGATTCAATGAAAATTTCAGAGTTTTTTCAGAGATTTTTCCATTTCCTGGATCACTTGAATAACGCTAATCGATGATGTCTTCGTCTCTTTCATTCTTTTAGATCGTAGAATTGATTTTAAATTTGGAAAAATGATATCTCAAATCAGGATCTCTATACTCAAATAAAGATCCTGAATTTTTTTTTGAATTACGATTTTTCTAGAGATTTTTTTATTCCTGGATCACTTGAATAATGCTAATCAAAGTCTTCGTCTCATTTATTCTTTCAGATCGTAGAATTGATTTCGAATTTCGAAAAATGATGCTTTAACATTCTTCTCGAAAAATTCTCTATGAATTCAAGGATTTCTAGGATTATCAATCGTTAATTGTATCTATTTTCTTGTTTTCAAAAAAAAAAAAAAAATGTCATTTTGTAATGTCAATTGTTACAAAAATCATTATTCTAAAAGAAGAAGACTTTATAGCAAACTATGCAAACCTAGAAACCCCATCGACTCGAAACACACTTTCGAGTGGTTACAGAAGATTATAAACTAATTAAGAAAAATATCGAACAGAAAAAAAAGTTCGACCCCCTGCGGAAACACACACGCGTTTAGTTTCGAGCGTGTAATTCGTTTGATTACACACGTCGGTAGGTACTGTAGTTGGTTAGCAAGCGATACCAGCGCTGGTTTCCGTATATAAAGGTACTCGAGTACGTAGTAGGTCTACATCTACGCCCACACACATGCGCGTAGGTCGGGTTAATTCTGGCGCGAGTATACAGCAACGAGAGGGGTGACAAAAAAAAATATATTAAAAAATGAGAGAGTAGCGCAGGGTGGAAAACTGAGGCAAAAAGTGAGAGAGACAGACGGACGGAGGAGGAGAGTGGGAATTTTCCGCGGTGGAAAAGGCGAAAAGGGCACGCGGAGAGAGAGGTAAGTGAATAAAGCCCTCAGTCAACGAGCGGCTAGACCACCTGCAACCGCGAGTATACCGGATTGCTGGAAAGGTAATTAGGAAGGCAACGCGTCGCCCAC
This sequence comes from Euura saliciscinereae, assembly GCA_018420115.1. Taxonomy (NCBI): domain Eukaryota; kingdom Metazoa; phylum Arthropoda; class Insecta; order Hymenoptera; family Tenthredinidae; genus Euura; species Euura saliciscinereae. The sequence goes on along the minus strand of JAFFZH010015583.1, from coordinate 1,727 downwards.
GCCGGCGGGCCTAATTATAAAAACCCCTACGACCTCAGCGTGCATCGAGAAAGAACTAGAATCTTCCATCTCGCTATTCGGCGCACCGAGTCGGAAAGGGACCCGAACATGACCGAGGGGTGCCGAACGCGGCGACTTTCCGCATCCTGCACTAGAGAAACGGACCTCGAGTCTAACGAGATCTCAATTACGTTTCACCGAAGATGATTAAATTCTACGAGGATGGGAAAGAAACTTCGACCAGTGATGGACCGAGGGGTTGAAAAAAAATTAATCCCGAGAGCCCAATGACGCGGTTATTACCCTAGCCTTTTCAGTTCGGCGTCAGGGTGAGTTGCAGTTTCTCGGGGTCGTCGTGCGCCTCTTAAGCGTCGGTTTTTCATACCGGGGTGACAAAGCCGCGCGGCGTGGTTGAGGGTGGGTGCAAAGAGTGGTTGAAGCAACAATTTTGGCGAGATGCCTCGGCGGACTGACCCGCCAAGTGGGTTGGTCAACCGATAGACTTCGAGTCTTCTCGTCGAGGGTAATTTTCCCTGTTGTTTATTTTTTCGTTACTTCGCAAACGATCGGAAGATTTGATCGCGCGATCGTAAACCGAGTTTTATATGCCTATTTCTTTACGGCTAGAGAGTTCAAGCATTCAGTCAAGTATCGACGACGGCAGTAAGCGCGTTGAAATATGAAATAGAGGTAAAAAATAAATAAACTAAAGGCGAAAGAAGCGAAAATAAAATAACAAAATATACTCGTGCGTTATCGGCTGGCCAGTTATACCCCAGAGTCGCCTGCTCGGTACCTGCAGGACCTACGGCCTTCTTTATGGCGAGAAATCCCCAACTGACTTGAGAAATAATTGAAAAGAACGACTCCCAGAAGATTCGACCACGACGTTGCGGAACGGTGCTCGGTTACCTGCCGCAAAAAAAAAAAAAAAAAAAAAACTGCCACCGCGGTTCACCTGTTCGATGAACCAGAGCCGATAAAAAGAGGCTTCATCACCTATCAATCAAACTGTAGAATTTTCAATTTTCACCTATTCTCACCTCGTGGTCATTTATAGTCGCAAGAATCGTCAGATTTGATTGACGAATTTAATTGGTCTCGAAACGAGGATTGAAACAAAACAGTCGTTCATTTTTGTGCATCCTCGTTCTACTTTTGTCTCGTTTTATTTTACTTTCTTTTGGTAGAAAGGAATTGAATTTGAAGCCTGAAATCTTTTCTGCTTCACGTTTAATATAACGAAATAAAAAAGATCCTAAAAACGTCGCCATGAGAGTCAGTTCAGTTAAGCACAGTGAATAACACAGCTTTCGTGTGATCAGATTGCATATAATCTCATATAATTCTATGTGATTTGTGTACAGCGTGAATTCCTAACGATGGAACGGTCTGAAGTTGGCTAGAACCGAGAAACAAGCTTTTAGATAGTTCTGAACCAATCCTATAATGTCTGGAAGTTCGTCGCTCGATTCTAGCCAACTTCGGACTGTTCCATCATTAAGAATTCACCCTGTATACAAATCACATCGAATTGGGTCTGTTACCCGAAAGTATTGCAGGTGTCAGCAGGGGGCTGAGCCACCAAGATGGCGGCGTCAGTAACACATATGCTGCATTAATGTATTATCTGTGATAATGCGTGTGAACAAACTATTCCAGGTGGCAGCAGGGGGCTCAGCCACCGCCGCCATGCTGGTGGCTGAGCCCCCTGCTGCCACCTGGAA